>PVJH01021120.1:0-39279 GCA_004026705.1 Nesogale talazaci
CGGGACTGTGGCCCGTGGGCTTGGCCGTTCAAATCCAACGGCAGCTCTCAAGAGCAATGGTAGCTCCAACTGCCACCAGAGGCAGTGATGCCAAAAAACAAAACAAAAAAAACCATCGGGGGAGGTGGGGGAGGGGACTTGGAGTGTGACTGCTGAAAAGCCCAAACCTCTGAAAACCCAAAGAAGTGCAGTTCTGCTCAGAACACGTGGAGTCGGTGTCCCCATGGACGGGGACCAGGGGGTTGGGGCTTGGTTTGGTTTGGTTTCCATAATTTAGTGTCCAACTGAAATGAGACTAGCCTCAAATGGCTTATAGTCTATAAGAAAAAAAAAGATGTGTATGTATATATACACACATGTACACATGTGTCTCTACAAATCATTATAGAATTAGTCTATAATATGAAGAATGGGGAAATGGGATTTCTCTACTGATAGTCAGTCAGCGAGTACATTTAGAAGCCTAGATAAATCATTTTGTTCCTTTCCCAAAACCAGTTTATATTTGTACATGTTCTACCATCTGCAAGATTTTAAGATGTGACTTATAGTGAAGAAGTCAGCATGAGCTTCTTATGAAGTGCTTCTAATGTTTAAGTAGACAAATTGTTAGTCATTTTATGAATGATTCTCCTAGAGACTCAGATTTAACCCTAGGCTTATTTGTTTTCCTATCTCATGAAAGCAGGTGGAAAGAAATGAAAAGACGCAAGAACCAAGAGGGAGTGTAGACATTTTATGTAGGCAGATAAGAAAATATAGCCAGCACCAGGGTCAAAAGGGTAAGATGATGTTATGCAATAAATAAATAGCAATTGTTTAGCATTGATAGAATTTCTACTCAAGTAACAATACATAGTGACACAGATCTATTTCGCTCATATGTTGAAGATTGCTGGATTTTCAATCATGACTAAATATAGAAGTATTGATAATTCTTCTTGCTTTGAAGTAAAGGTGCTGGGAAAGATATTGTTAATAATAACTACCATTTATGGGGAGTCCCAGAGGGATAAAATCGTTGACACATTCAGCTGCTGACCCAAAACTTAGAGGCAAGTCGGAAGAATGGCCCAAAAACTGCCTCGGAAAAAGCCAGCCGCCAAAACCCATGTGCAGCACAGTTCAGCCTTGACACACAGCCCCCCAGTGACTCCAGCAAAGTGGGTCCCTCTTTCACTTCTTAGCACAAATAGGTGCCAAGCTACCCAAACACTGTTGAGGTTCATCCATCTGACAACCATACCATGACTGTGATCCCTACGATCCAAAAGAGGAGACCGCAGTTCAGAAATACTCGTGACAGAGTTTTCTCCGATGCCCTGGCTTTTAACCACTCTTACTCTATTACCTAGAAGAGATAAGTACCACCAGGTCATTCACCATAAAATCTCCTAAGATCCATAAGGTGGGAATGGTTGTAATTTACACTGAAACCTCTGAAACTCCAAGTGGCCTCAAACTGCTCCTATTTAAATATCACTTACCTCAGAATTCCAGATTATATCGGTTGGCCAGCTGGGAAGAGCCCAGTGAAGTGACCTCATCATGGCTGGCCACTGGAGGGTGAACAATGCTCGCCCGCGGGTCGTCTCCTCCCTCAGTGCACATCGCTGAGCTCATTTGTTTGGAAGACCATCCGACCTTGGAGAACGCAGAAGTTCAAATAGTAAATGTTATTAAAATGTCTTAATGTGACATTTCCAAATCCCAAGTTACTGCCCTTCAAGTCAGTCCTGCCTTACAGCAACACAATGGGCAGAGTGAAACTGCCCCTGTGGGTTTTGGAGACCACGCATCTCTGCAGGAGGAGAGAGGCGCATCCTTCCACAAGGAGCAGCTGGTGCTTTTGAACGGCTGACCTTGCCATTGGCAGTCTCACGTGAAACCCGGAGCAACAGTGCTTGTTCTATTTCTTTTTGAGTCAATATGATGCTCAGTAAGTCTTTTACTTAAGAATTTTACAGTAAGAAACACAGAGCACGTTGGATATCATGTCTTTTATCAGAATCCTGAGGCTTCATTGAAACCACTGTTTCCAAATATAAAAGAGGGGACCAGCATCTTAGATTTAGCCATCCTAACCCAGCCTATAGATGCATGTTAATTTTAAATCTCCAAACTCATTACCGTCGATGACATGGATAATCCCACCGTCGATCAGTGAGCGCAGAGTTTCAGAGGCAGCATTCTAAGGAATTTGCAGAGATAAGAGGATGTGGATGGCAAGAAACTTAGAAGAGGAAATTTCAATCTTCCAATTAAGTTAGAAAGGGTAAAACAAATATTGCAAAAGTTCAACAAGAGTATAGTCCTCCTCCTCAACAACCTCCATAGAAGACAGGGCTAATTCCATTTCAAGAACATAAAAAGAAATTCCCTAATACAGCTAGCTGCTTAGGCATAACTGAGAGAAACATTCCAAAGGAAGATGATTGTTTTGGGTTGTGTTTCATTTTTTTTTTTTTAAGTTTTAAACACAGATGATGCACTTTCTCTGTTTTCTGAAATGTTACATCCTACTCTGTCATGTATGACCTCTAGCTTTAAGCTAAAGTTAAGCCTCATGACTCCGGTGATGGCTGTTTTAACCATGCCCCGCCTTTCCTATTCCAATTATTGCAAGTCTGCGTGGTCTCTGGACATCTCTTCCATCAAGAGAACATGCTCATATTTATTTATGGAAACTGCAGTTGCATTCACAGGAATGCGCCTAGCTCCCTCTCGGAATGCATTCTTTATTTTATCAGCCAGCTTTTTAACATTGTCTTTGTTTCCAAATGTATATAGTGATGTTACAAGAATTTGTGTTCTTCTAAGGCTTGAAGACTTTTGTTTTAGCTGGACTAGATCGAGCATATTAATTGATAGAAATATGTCACATGAGATATCCCCAATCTTCCAGAAGTGCTGGTTCTAGCTAATATTAGAGCTTTTTAATTCCTTCTCCTTCAGGAGTGCTCTAAATTATTAAGGTTTTTAAGAAGATACTTTAAGACAAAAAGGGAATGTGGCAGGAATTAGATTATTCCTATGCTTTTATTGACATTCTAAGTAATAATTTTAAGCAATAAGTAATATTCTTAAGTAATGATTTTTATTCCATTCATTGGCTCCTGAGAAAAGCAACAATTTTTACTTTGAGAAATGTAAATTTTCACCCTCCTTCCCTTAAGTCTAGAGTCACTTTCAATATCCAAGCATCCCCTGGTTCTAAATGTTATAATTCTCCAGGATTTCTCGTAGATGATGTTCCAAGGCCCTGGAGTTAATTTGGAGATAAGGAGTATTTGAAGTGTCAGGTGTGTCTAGCTTATCAAGCTGTTGCCTCATTCGCAATATAGTTTCTATGGATACTAAGCTAATTCGTACCCTTTAATGGAGCCAACCCTGCCTCTGTCTTATAAAATAAACTAGATACAGCTGAAGCAGCTATTGTTATTAATTACAAGTAAATCCAATGAATGACAGGTAGGAAAATGCAAACTCTTCAGTCTGGTTATAATCACCTCACATAGAAACAATTCCTACCACCAAAAGCAACATGTTCCTTGAAAGCCTATGACCCCACAGTCTGTTTATTGATTACATATAAAATGTTTAGATGCAAAGCAAGTGGTAGATCTTTCTTACGTTAACAAAAGTTAAAAGAGTAAAAATATGTGGTCAAAGGGTAAGGACACATTAGTATAATTTTCTCTTGAAAAAGTAAGACTCAGAAAGGTTAAATTTGAACCATTTAGGACTGTGGGCGAGACCCTTTCCTTTTTCTCAAGTTTCAAGAGCTGCTCCAGAAACCCAAAGGAAAGAATGTA
Organism: Nesogale talazaci; assembly: GCA_004026705.1. Lineage (NCBI taxonomy): Eukaryota > Metazoa > Chordata > Mammalia > Afrosoricida > Tenrecidae > Nesogale > Nesogale talazaci. Next base: position 3,816 of record PVJH01021120.1, read on the forward strand.
TGGCCTCCCCTGGACAAGAGTAGAGGGAAAATGAGGAAGACTACAAATCCTACTTTTATTGACTTAAACAATATGAAATATGAGTCTCTCTCTGGTCTGTGACAATACTATCGCCTTCTTGATAGGCTGGATGTGAGGTTCACCGAAGAGCAGTGCTGGACACAGTAAAAGCACTCAGTAGATTCATGGAAACCATGAAAGGGGCCGATTTAGAACATGGATGCAAAAAGAGATCTGCGGTTTTTATATATCAGTGGTGTTAACAGTGCCTTAAATTGGAGACATACTCTCTTGGAAAAGTCTCCAGCAAACTCTTCAATCATGTCTGCACATATTAAACATTGACGGAAGATTTTCTTGATCATGTTAAGGCACTTATCTCCCCCCCCCCCCGCATTACATCAATTTACCGATGAGTTCATATACTATACTTACACTGTATCGTAAGGCAAAAGGGCATGCATGCTATTGAGACTCCAGGAACTTTATTAGCCTTTTGATAAACATGGTTGTAACTTTACCTGGGGAAATTTGCATGACATACACCATACTTCCTAGGGGCTAGCCTGTCTCAACGCTTAATGTAATCGATGCAGCCATGACAAAGTTCTCTCCAGCACCTTAATTTTACTGCAAGCCTTTCTCAAAACAATATTTTAGGGTTGATACCTACATAGCACCTGCCATTATTCTGGAAAAGGTGTATAAGTTATTTCCATAAATAACCCAAGGATAGACAGTGCACTTACATGTTGCTGGTAACTGCAGAAAAGGATGACAGTGACAGTTCCTTTTCCAGTTGGCAATCTCTGAATGATTGCACGCAACTAAATTAAAGTGACCAGACATTCCACTTTCAGTGGGACAGTCCCAATTTTAAACAATTTTTCCCAAGTCCCACAGCATTTTTTAAAAAGTCCTAATTTTTGGAAAGAATGCACAACAAGCTAGAGAACGGCAGGGATTCCCGCTCCCCTCCCCCTCCAGTCAATGTTGTCCTGCTTCACCAATGTTAAAATCTGGTCACTTTAAGCTAACTACATATGTACCCCCGTAATTCAGTGGACACTGAAAAGGATTCAAGAACTACAAGGAATCAAATATTCATTAGACATTGTCTTTGCAATAGGTGTTTATTTATAGCAGTGTATAAAAAGGGTGTTATCGTTGTTTTACAAATGAGATCACTAAAACCCAGGTAATTTAAGTAACTTGCCCAAAGTTACAAAGCTACTATATAGGAGAGTTGGGATTTGAGCCCAAATTTGACTCCATGCTACATGAACTTGAACTTTGGGGAAAATTGAAACAGAAGGGTGCATATGTTGTGGGATTCTAGCAAAAGAAGGAGTAAATGATACAGCCAAGGCACGTCATTTTGAAGTTGGGAAACCATTCAGTAGAAATGGTCAGTTGTGATACCTGCTTGCTGCTTTGGTAATTCCGAGACTGGGAAACGAGCTCCACCTGTTTTCAGACTCAGCAAGTGATTTGTGAGCAGGTGCTGATTGGGCTGGGTAGGGGTGGGAGGGAGGAATTTTGAATCTTTGAGTCAGTTGAATATTGTGAACTCTTCTTTCCCTGAAGAAGCCGAGGCAATTGTTGAAACCCCAATGGAGAGCAAACCCACCTCCTCAGAATTACAGAAGATGCAAGAGAAAGAGAAACTGGTGCGAGAGCCAGGAGCGGGAGTGTCCGTTGTTCTCATTACAGCCCTTCTGGTTATTCCCGTGGTTGTGCTGCTGGCTATGGCCATATTTATTCGGTGGAAAAAATCAAGGGCCTTTGGAGGCAAGTAAATGAGTCCTTTGAACCTGGAACCTGCCTTTGAAAGAGTGTTTGGCCTGATTTTACATTCAGGAATCTGGTTGGAGTTTTGTTTTTTTCCAGTCCGTTTTGTTGTTTAATTCTCTCTACTTTTTTTTTGGTGTTATTGTCTCATGGTCCAAGTGTCAGCCACTGTTTACAACAGAGTTGAAAATACATCTGAAGCCTTAAAAAATAGGACAGTTCAATTAAAATGTAACCGTTAACATTGACTTTTAGCAGTTGGCTCAAGCCCAAACAGTGTCTCACTTGTGAAATGGTAGAGTTAAGTAATGTAAGTATTGCCAGGGGGGAAAAAAAAGTAATGTCAGTGTAAATTAACTCAGGGGTCCAGAAAGAAAGGGAAGTCCTGATGGTAGGAATGAGCCCAGTCTTACTTTAGCAAATTATTTGGGTTTTGTTTTGTTTTGTTTTCTTCACCAGAGTTCTTCCTTTACCTCCTAACTCCATGACCTTGGGCAAGTTACTTAACCACTCTAAACCACTATTTTTCCATCTATTTAACATGGAGATAATGTATTTACCTCTCTAGCGTATGTGAGAATTCAATGAAATCATATGTATAAAGTATCACAGTACCTGACACCTAGTAAGTGCTCGATTAATATTACTAATGCTAATAATTTTTAAGATCATTTTATTGGATTAGTGATAATATTACAAAAATCATAAACAATATTGTTCTAAACTTTAGTTTTCTGAAGAAAGCAACTAAATCGATAGTGAACCATTCGGTCATTTTAATATTCATAATGTAGATCATGAGCTTCCCATAACTGAAAAAGACAGGGTTCCAAAGTTAAATCACTACGTTCTGGAGGCATTATTACCATATAGCACACAATAGCTGAATTTCTTCCTGGATTTCCAGGTAAGTATGTAAATAAGCAAATGACCAGCTTTTCTCACAGCTCCGCAGTGGCCCTCCAGCTCTATTCCCATATTTTAAAAGGCGAGGGTCAACAGCCATACCTAGAGAGAGCTCACGGTTCAAGGGTAAGAGGCAACATTTGATTCAGAAACAGAGAATGGTTTTATTTCAAGCCAGAGCAGCAAAGGCAAGAATTCAATGCCCATGGCAAAGTGCTGACACAGAAAAGGACGGGGAAACAAAACCCAGAGCGTTCAATTTAACAAGTTATGAAATAAGACTTTTTCTTGGACTTTCTTGAGCTTTTGATCTGCAAGTTGGTAAAACTGCAAAAATACAGTTAACTACATTCAGGGACTGAATGGAGTTCAGTGGACTTCAATGGAGTCCCTGTTGTGTGTCTGAAAATGTAGTAAGAATGAGCCTAAGAGAGGGTCTTCATGGCATTCAGTATAAGCTTTAAAAGACCACGCGTCTTGGTTGTCTTACTTTCTGATGTGTTTCCAGCTCAAGTAATAGTTCTAGGCACTAGGGAGTCGATGAATATTTCTTAAGAAAATGACTGAATATGTAAATAGAGCTCACATAATAGATGACACATAAAAATTATTATTAGGGGTGGTGGGTATGGTCATAGGTAACTTCACAGAAAGGAACACGTGGGATATGGGGACTGGTGGCAATAATGGTGATGCCAATCTCAGGCTTGAAGGTGGAAGGTTAGAAAGCTACAGTTAGTTCCGCTTCCCCCATTTTCTATGAAGCACTTGTGACCCAGAACTGATAGAGAATCCTGAGTTTACAGGAGTGCTGAGAAAGTAGCAAGCTAGGTTGATTCCTATGAAATTGTTAGGATTTAACTGGTTTTTGTTCTGGAGGGGATGGGGAATGCAAGTTTAGATGGTTCATTCTAAATCTAAAAAGTAAGTCAACCTCTCACCATTTTGCAGTATGTGTTCTTCATATATTTTACTCGGTCCATCATAAGGTTTTTAAAAAAGACACATAAGCAACCTTTCATTGGTTCAACACACACTTATTGTGTGTCAGCTCCATATCAGACACAGTGCCGGACATAGGGTCAACAAAACTCAAATAAGGTCCCTGGCCTTCTGTTTACTCTGGGTTTTTTAGAATCTTACCAGATTCTCCTTCCTTTCTTGTCTACTTCTCTCCCTGTCTACTCTCTTCTCTTTTTCTCAATTATTTTTTTGCGTGTTAGCCTTCACCATGCCGCTTCATTCCTCGTTAGAGACCATAGAAGCTTTCCAGGCCATTAGTTAGGGCCTCAGAAGCCCCAGCTCCGATAAGACAGAGTCAGTCTTTCACACATGGGCAACCCCAGGGGAGTGCTTGAGTCTGGGTGTGCTTAGAGAACACTCAGGGTTTCCTTTCCTTTATCTCCACATGGGTCTTACTTAAGGAGCTCAGTTGGTACAATAACCTCGCTGTTAACTGAAAGGTTGGCAGTTCAAACCCATCTGAGCCTGCATCGGAAAAAGACCTAATAATCGGCCTCTGTACCGATTATAGTTTAGAAAATTCAATGGAAAGGTCTCTTGTATCACACAGGCACACAATGGGTCAGAATCAGTCTGCAGCACCTAGCCCTTATGTCTTTACCTGACTGGAGAAATGGCCTGAATGTTAAACTTTCTCCAGGAGGACATGCACAACTCTCTGTGGAAGGAACAAATCATAAATTATAATAAGCAGAATCTCCAAAGTTTTGCAAATTATTAGAAAGTGACTGTCTTAATAAAAAAATTTTTTAAACAACTTATATTGAGCATTTATTGTGAGTGTACTGGGCACTTTTCTGAGAGGAGAAAATGAGGCACATGAATATAATTCACCTAGACTCCACATTGTATGGAGATACAGTCAGGAGTCAAATCCAGCTCTGGCTCTTTATCTATTAGCACATTGTATGGTCGCTGCTGCCCCCCCAAGTTATCTGCAGACAAGAGTTAGGCCTTGGCAGTTATGTAGGAAGTCCTGAATTCATTTTGTAAAGTTGAGCCTATGGATTGAGACGGGTGATTGGGACTCGTTTTAAAATGTGCCATCTCTGTCTAGCAGATTCTGAACACAAAGTCGAGACAAGCTCAGGAAGAGTGCTGGGAAGACTTAGAGGTATGCCTGTGACCTTTTAGACCCCTTGAACTCTAAGATTCATGCAGTGTCAACAAGTGCATGCCTTTTAAGCAGCAAAAATATACTGTAGTTCATATTTTATTGCTGAAAAGTCAATCTTCTTGCGACTCCCCCCGTGTTACATCTGGAATGCAAACCCCCTCATTCTATTGTTCCACCTTGTTTTTCTCTCATACCTGATTCCCCTACCTGGGATCCGACTTCATTTGTCTTCAGTCCGTTTCCTGTCACTCCTGTCCGCATGTCAGTATTTGTCAGAGTGAAGATGACCTTTCCCATAAAGTCACTGAAACGAAGAGCCGCTCGTGGGATGTCAATTCTGGAGAGCCAGGAAAAAGCAGAAAGTGCAAAGTAAATCTGAAATAGTCCCACACAAGCACATTCTCTGCAGAGATTCTTCCCCAGCCCCTCACTGCCATTCTCACTGTGATGAGACTGGCAGGAGTGCGATGGCTCGGGGTCCTGCTGGTCACTTTTTTGTCTGCGGCTGTAATGACTGACAGCCTCTGAAACCCACGGAGGGAGGCAGTGCTCCTCTGTCTCACGGGATCAACTCGAAAACAAGGTGTTTGGCTGGTTTGCTGCTCATCTGCTCCAACTCCTAACATTATTTGCTGTTTAAGAATTAGCAGGGAAACCAGCAATCATGTCCCCCAACCGCATCTCAATGCTGTTCTCTGCTTCACTCAGGGAAAGGAGCTGGAGGCTTGAACCTTGGAAACTTCTTCGCGAGCCGCCAGGGCTACAGCCGCAAGGGGTTTGACCGCCTCAGCACCGAGGGCAGTGACCAGGAGAAGGAAGAGGATGACGGCAGTGAATCCGAAGAGGAGTATTCGGCCCCTCTGCCAGCGCCGGCCCCGCCCTCCTCCTGAACCCCGGGCTTGGATTGAGATGGAGGAAGAACGTACCAAGAGTGTCAGAGTCCTTCCCTCTAGCACGTTTAAACCTTTGTGTATTTAATTGTAACCGTACTAGTCTGTGTGGGACTGTACACCTTTTATTTACTTCCTTTTGGTTTGGTTGGCTTCTGTTTCTAGGTGAGGGCATTCCTAAAAGTTCATAACAGTGCCATTGTCTTTAGATGAACATGGAGTAGAGACACAGTCCTCTTCTTCCATCGCAGTACTAACTTCGACGATGGAATGTTTGCTCATGCACATTTTCGAGACTTCTCTGTGGCTGTAAATAAGGCCACTCTCGCTTGAACACAGTCTTTCTCCAAAAGCACTCCCGTTGCCAATGTCTTTCTTTGGTGCCTTTCCTCTTCAGCATTCTCAGCCTGTGGCAGTCAAGAGAAACTCTGTGCTACATGATGACAACGCTGCTAAATCTCCTATTTTTTTAAAATCACTAACATTATATTGCAATGAGAAAAAGAAAACAAAGTCTCTATTTAAACTCTTCTTTTTAGTTTCCTTCTGTTGGTGTGTTTCTGGGATGTCTTATTTTTAGATGGTTACACTGTTAGAACACTATTTTCTGAATCTGAATGTAATTTGTGTAATAAAGTGTTTTCAGAGCATTAGCTGTCAGAGTGTATTTTGCAATTTTTGCATATTTTGCAGGCTTTTGTATACAACTTTTGTAATAATTACACAAACCACAGATAAAGTAAAATTCTCTCAATGTCTTCAACCAGAAGAAATGTGTTGCATTGTATAACAAACAGAAGATATTTTGTTATGTAGCTAATATAAACAGAAAACAAGACTGAGTTTACATACATGTGTAAACCAGGCTTTCTTTAAACATTTTAAGAAGATTCTTGCCTGTACATCAATCAGAAAGTAAAACTTTAATAAAAGGTAATCATAGCTAAGAGGAAACCTGTGTCTCAAATTACATCTGCAAGCGAGTCCATCAGGGTAGGTCACCATTCATCGTTTTCTTTTCCAAGAAAAATTCTGCCTCGATACCCATGTACTTCTAGGACTATTCATCTATTGAATATAAATTACATGGAAAACATCTTTTTTTCACAACCCATCCATAAAATTTAGCAAGAGCCTGATAACTTTCCTTTTTGTAATAATTAGAATCCTTTCTTCAAAAGCTCTGCTAGGATGTGGGAACTAGAAACAAAGCTATCATTTTCAGTGCTAAACTTAATAATGAGGCCATTGGTATCCTTTTTTAAAATTACGGATACCAAGTATGGTTCCTGAGGAGCCCTGGAAGCACCGTGGTTACACCCCGGGCTGCTAACTGCAAGATCAGTGGCTCAAAGCCACCAGGTGCTCCTGGGGAGAAAAATGAGGTTTTCTCCTCCTGTAGAGAAGAACCTTCCCAGAATTCCCCAGGAGCGGGTCTGCTCTACCCTCTAGGGGTGCCGTGATTGTCACCAACTCAGTCGCAGGGAGTATAGTTTGAGTCTTATTCCTACACAGTTTCAAAAGGGCCCAGTGGATGCAAACACAGATCAAAGTAATAAATTTTAAGGATGTGAAAAGGGAAAGATGGAAAACCGATACAGCAACAATTCTTATTGCACACGCGTTTGTAAAGAGCAAATTTGGCTCCAAAATTTCAAGCAGCTCATCAAATAAAATTTATTCCAATTCCTGATCCATGAGTCCATTAAACATCAGTATTCATAATACTAAGAACAGGCATAATTTGCATCTAAGAATTTTCTAACTAAAGTGCAGCCATTTCATAAAGAAGACAAATACATTTTATAGATCTGCTTCTTACATATGTCTTGAAATTACATAAGGCCTAAGAGAAAGTAAAATTTAGGACCTGTTTACCAGTAGCAGTGCAATCCTGGCCTGCCATCCTTGTCTACCCTGGCCTAATTAAATACGGTAGACCAGAAAGGAGTAGACAGTATGGCCTTCAGGCAATCGCTCCACGGATCATTGCACTTCACTGAACTTCGTTTTCTGAGTCCATTTGAGATTGATTGACTGAGGCACTGAGAAGTGACTCGAGACCTGATTCCCAGCCTTGGCATTGCAGTAGAATCACCTGAAGAATTGAAGGGAAAAATAGTTGAGCATTCCTCCCCTGAGATTTTAATTTATGTGGCTTACAGTGGAAGACAGGCTGTCATGTATTTAAATTTCCCCAGATGATTCTAATGTACGGACATCTCTGAAAACCATTACCTTTGAGAATAACTCTTCTACCTTACTAAATAAAGCAAGCTATATTCATGTAAATTATAGTTCATAAATATTTGGAGAGGGTAGAGGGGTTTGAAGAGTTTAAATATTGCAGTTCAATCCAAGATCAGAATACCTTAATTATTCAGTTTATTAACGAAAATCAAACTCATTGCCACTGAGTCGATGCCAACTGATTGTGATCCAGGGTAGAACTGTCCCTGTGGGTTTCTGAGACTGTCCCTCTTGTACGGAGACAGCCCCATCTGTGTCCTCAGTTTATTAGTGATGTGGGGGAGAGGGGTGGCGCAGATTAAAATGGACAAACCTGTACAAAAAAAGGAACGTTTTGCTTTGATATACCGTATATACTCGAGTATAAACTGACCTGAATATCAGCCAAGGCACCTAGTTTTACCACCAAAACTGAATTTAAAATGTACTGGAGAACAAGGCTGGGCTTCCTACTCCCACAAGGGCAATGATGCAGGAAAAAAAATTTTTTTAATGTACTGAAAAAACTCAGCTTATGCCTGAATATATGCAGTACTTTTTTCATATCAAATTATCCAAAGAATATAATTCAGGGAATTGAAAAATACCTTTGTCATCTGATGAGTTATCCCTGAATTATATGCCTAAGATCCTACCCGTGTTAACTCTGAGACTAGATAGCTTCTCTCAAGAGTTCCAGTACTTTTACCATTGGCCTGACTTCGTTTAAGTGTCAACCTCTGAAACAGTCACTGGTCACAGAACATGTGATACATGCGCCAGTGGAACCAGAGCCAAAGTCAGCCCCACGGTAGCCATATTGATGAGCTGGAAAGCACTGGTTTCTCCAACAGCATTTAAAATACTGTTGCCGATTATTAAGAGTAACATCTGTGACTTTTTAGCATCTGTGAAATTTAACAATAAAAACATTCAGTTATATTAAGACCTTAATAACCTTAATCATACTATTCCTCAAACAAATACCTTTACTAAGTTAGGCATTTGTGTCACATTCAAGTTGTTACATACAATGGGAAGAATAATAAGTGATTACATACTGATGTATATATGAAGACTATAAGCTTAAAGGTCACTGCAATGTTTAAGTCCCCAAACAATACAGAATACAAGAAATAAGGTTCAATGTCTTCCAATGATAATAAGGATAAAAATATATATGCATTGGATGAGGAGCAGAGCTTTAAGCCATAAAAGCCAACTTTATATTCTATAATCTTTGCCCAACAAAGGTCGATGGGAATTGCTAGCTTACAAAATATTTTTTAATGACAGCTGATTTACTTATGAAAGCCAGGCTTTCCTTAAACCTTTATAGAATACTCTTGCCTGTATATTGATCAAAAAGTAAAACTTTAATAAAAGGTGATCATAGCTAAGAGGAAATCTGTGTCTCAAATCTCCAAATGAGTCCATCCCATATAAAAGTGATATAAACACAATGAGGACTTCCATCCATCCTACTTACTGAAAAACACAAGTAAACGACAATGTTCTTTCATCCAAAATATTCTCTGAGAATTTCTAAGTTGAAGACCGTTAAAATAGACATCCATGCCAGGTGTTAACATTCTGCTATGTCTGTCATCTGCAACTCTTATACATCCCTCCCCACTTGCCCACCCATACATACACCCTGAACTTGCTTATTTTTGGCCAGGCCAAACATTTGGAAATAATTTTCAAAATCATAATTTTTATCCTGCATTTCAACATGTAACGCTAAGAACCAGAGCATTTCTTACATAGTCACAGAGCCATTATTCTAACCGAGTAATTCACACTGATTCTTTATTGGGGGGGTGGGGAATCACTGCCCTCTGGTGGTTGTCGGAGCTACCCAGCCTTGCTCCTGGAGAGCTGCTGCTGGATTTGAACCGCCAAGCCCCTGGGCCGCAGTCCCGCACTCAACCACTATGCCATCGGGGCTGAGCCCCACTGATTCTTTAATATCAAACAAATCTACCTTGGAATAAGCTCCACCAGAACGCTCCTTAAAAGATGATTAGATTTTGTGTTACATACTTTGCATATGTTATCAGGAGAGCGGCCTCTGGAGAAGGATATCATGCTTAGTAAAGTAGGAGACCCTCAGTTAAAAAGTAGAAGGCCAAATAGATCTATGTGCATACCATATATTTATAGGTTTAGTATTAAAGTAGCAGATGGGCATTGGACCTTCACTCAAGTACTCCCTCAATTCAAGAACACTTTGTTCTATTAAACTGGCATTCCATGATGCTCACCTTCCTAACACGATCACTGAAGACAAATAGGGTGCATAAGCAAATGTGGTGAAGAAAGTTGATGGTGCCTGGCTATCAAAAGATGCAGTAGCTGGGGTTTTAAAGTCTTGACAATAAAAAAGCAGCCATCTTTTTTAAAGTCCACATGGAGGAAGCACACCATCCTATGTGATCATGAGGTGTTGATGGGATCAGGCATCAGAGGACAAAAAAACCTATCACTGTGAATGAGGAGAACAACGGAGGGGATACCCAAAGTCCATCTTGTAGGCAAATGGACATCCCCTTATAGAAGGGATGCAGGGAGGAGATGAGCCAGTTGGGGTGCAGTGTAGCAATGATGAAACAGAACTTTCCTCCAGTTCTTTAGTGCTTCCCTCCCGCCCCACCCCCCACTATCATGATCCCAATTCTACCTTACAAATCTAGCTAGACCAGAGGATGTACACTGGTACGGATAAGAACTGGGAACAGGGACTTCGGGACAGATGAACTCCGCAGGACCAGTGGTGAAATTGGTGATACCAGGAGGGTGGAGGGAAGGTGGAGTAAAAAGGAGAACTAAATATAAGGATCAACATATAATCCCCTCTCTGGGGGATGAACAACAGAAAGTGGGTGAAGGGTGACATCAGACTGTAAGATATGAAAAAATAAGAATTTACAAATTATGAAGGGGTCAGGGAGGGAGGGGGAAAGGAGCTGATACCAAGGGCTCAGGAAGAAAGCAAATGTTTTGAGAATGATGATGCAACAAATGTACAAATGTGCTTCACACAATAGATGTATGTATGGATTATGGTAAGTTGGTGAGTTGTAAGAGCCTCCAATAAAACAATTTAAAAAACAAAAGTGGAAGACCGTGGACAAGAAGGATTGCCACAGTGGGTGCAAAAATCAGCTCGAACAAAGGAACGATTGTGAAGATGGAGCAGGACTAGGTAGTGTTTTGTTCTGTTACATATAGGGATGCAATGATAATGGAACCAACTCCATAGCGCTTAACCATATCACTTTATATCAACCAATATGTAGTCCATATCCAAATCTCTGGTGTCCCCCAAATGCCATAGCCAGTTTTATGTTTTTGATCCAAGGTCCAGTTAAAATTCACATAATATTTTGGCTTATATCTTTTTGTGTTTTTTTTTTAAGGTAATTCTCTTGCCTTTTTTTCCCCTCCAAATCATTGACATGTGTCAAACATTCAGGACAGTTGTCTAGGACACTGTCACAGTTTGGATTTATCTGTTTCATTGTGATTAGAGTCATGATTGTGACATTGCTTACCTTTATTTCCTTGCATTGTGAGACATATAATGTCACTTGCCCCCATAATTGGTGATGCTAAATTTGATCACTTGGATAAAATGGTGTCTGACAAAACTCTCCATTATCAATCCCTACTGGGCTTTAGCAAGTCATCTGAGTGAGAAGACTTTAAAGCCAAGTGGAAATCATATTCCCTAACAACTTTTTGCCCCATGATAATTTTTTTCACAGTAGAGAGGGCTTTAAAATAACGATGATTTAATTTTAACATTTCATCCTCACTAGCTTGTATTCATTGACCAGTTAGTGACTCAGACTGTTCCACCCTAAAACAGCACCTAGTAAAGAGGACAAAATAATCCCCTTAAATTTGTAAGCAATATGAACTGCTCATGATATAAATATAGTCAAATATCTTTTTTTTCTACTACATTTCTCAACCCTTGGCGCCTCTGGTCCCAACCTGCCTTTGGTCCCATTCCTCTGGGATGGTGAAAAACCCAATGCCAAACAGTAGCTTGCCACTTGCCACAGGAATGTTGAAGTCTGGTTTTGCTGCATCATGAGTTCACTGAGAAAGACTCTGGGACTCCTTGGCTGTCTGGAAGCTGCTGACACAGGTCCCTTCCTGAGTGCTGTCCTTGGTGTCTGATGGTCAACATTTTTAGGGCTTGATTGTCTCCTTCACCCAACCCCCATTCTTTCGTGGTCATTGAATTACTATATTCCCACCACCGACTCTTCACAGATATCTTGCTGCTGTCATTAGGTGCCAGGGAATCAGTTCTGACTCACCCCCACCTACAACCCCAGCCGCACAGTTGCTCTTACGCTTTTACGCATGGTTGCAGCCACCGTGTCAGTTCTTCTTGTCAAAGACTTCTCTGTTTGGGGCTGACCCTCTGTTTTACCAAGCATGATGGATTTCTCTAGGGAGTGGTCTCTCCAACGTGTGTACCCCACCTTCGCCCTTAAAGAGCATTCTGGCTACATTCCTTCTTCCAAGACATATGGGTTTATTCTTTTGGCAGTCTAGGGTACCTTTCATATTCTCTACCAGCACAGTCATTCAAATGGATCTGTTTTTCTTCTGCTTTCCTTGTTCAGAATCCAACTTCCACATGCATGTGAGGCAATTGAAAATATCCTGGCTTAGGCCACTCATCTCTTAGTCCTCAACACCTTGTACAGCAGATTTACCTGATCTCATAATGTATCATAACAGAAACCTTAGCCATTGAAATCTAACTTTAAAACTCTTTAATCTCCTGTCTTGGTATTTTTATTTTTACTACTTGCTCTAGGATACAACACATCTCCTACTCATGTTGGAGTTCCCTTCCCACAACTCCACTAAAAATTGGTTCTCTCCATTGTAAGTTGAATGCCTTTTTTAGTTTCATTATTGCCATAGTCTGCTTTTTGGCAGTATTTCTTAGAGTGAGATAGCATTGAACTGCTGATAATGAGAGCATCAGCAGCTATACAACATACAATGTTGACACACATAATCCACTAATGCTCTCATTATCGGATAGGCAATGTTATGATTTACTGTGTGAAATGCTGCCATAAAGCAGATGACAATAATGAAAAAGGGCATTCTATTTACAAGTGATAATTAAAAGGTGTGCAAAAAATTACATAAGCATGTAAATATACTTCACAGTACTAGAATATTCTATCAATTCAGAATATCTGTGCTGGATTTTTTAGTTCACATACATAGCCAGCTTCTCTTGTGTGACTATGCCTATAAGTCTGGATCAAAGCTAACTCTCTATCTGTGTCTCCTGGACACAGAACAACCACCTATTTTCAAGCATGCACACATGCATATGACTACATAAAGTATATCCATGTATATATACATAAAGTCTATAGCAATCGAGTCCATTTTGAACCACACAGAAACCATATAGACAAAATAAAACTGCCCCATTGGGCTTCCAAGTCTGAAATCTTTATGAAAGCAGACCGGCACATCTTTCTGCTGAGGAACTGCCGGTGGTGGGCCGAGGTCAGCAGTCACTGGATGAGCAATCGAGTGCTGCACCTTCAGGACACCAGACCCTCTTCGCCTTGTGGTGGTTAAGGACTTGCCTGCTAACAGAAGGGTCAGCAGTGGAGTCCACCAGCCACTCCCCAGAGAAAGGACTGATCATCCAGAAAACACTTCTGAGTGCCTAACAAGCATGAAGGAAAAAACTATGAAAACTATTGATAGATAAAGTAATTAAGACCCAAAGAAAGATATTGATTAGTTTAGTTATATGAACACCAATGTCTCCTTGGTTGGTTTAGTTTCTGACACTGCAATTTCACAGCCTGCTTTCTCTAATATTTATTGTATTTTAAACAAGTCAAAAGATTCACAAAAATTTTTATGCATTTCAGGTTTCTAAAATCCTGTTCTATATCTTCTCTATCTCAATTTGAAATGAAAAAAAAATCCTCTCAAACCTATCACCATAATTCTCATTTCTGCATATAATATGTGTCCATGCCCCCAAGGTCATCTAATACAATATTAAATATGGAAGGCAAAATAACTCATTCAATAGAGTAGATTGTGCTTCATTGTGCAGAAAATACCAAGTTGAAAAAGCACAGATCTTGCCCTCAAGGGTTTGTAATCTGGTCAGGAAGTTAGAGTAGGCCTGTATGACCTCCACAAATGGAAGACTATCTCATGCTTGTGGATTAGAAAACTCAATATAGTAAAGATGTCAGTTCTGTCCAAGGCACTATATGAGTTTAATGCAATTCCAATACAATTGCCCTCATCTTTATTCAAGGAATTGGAAAAATTGATTATGAACTTCATATGGAGAAGAAAGAAGCCCAGAATTAGCAGAGAACTCCTCAAAAAGAAGGACAGGATGTGAGGACTTGCCTTACCTGACTTTAGCACACATTTTACAGCCACAGGGGTCAAGACTGCTTGGTTTTGGTATAATGAGAGATACTCAAACCAAGAGAAAGTAACTGAAAACCCAGAAATAAAATCGTCAGCATACAGAAAACTGATCTTTGATAAGAGCCCAAAAAATATCAAATGGAAAGCAGAAGCCCTCTTCAATAAGTGGTTCTGGAAAAAAACGGATATCTACTTGCAGGAAAATGAAGCAAGATCCTGATCTCACTCCATGCACAAAAGCAAATTCAAGGGGGATTACCTACATCGAGATAAAACCCCAAACTGTTAGGTTCATCAATGAGGGAATTGGGGCAAACCTGAGAACTTTGGTGCAGAGAATACATAGACTTTCTGAAAGGGGGAAAGACACATACAGATGAGCCACAAATTGACAAGTGGGATATACTAAAGATAAAACACTAGTGTACATTCAAAGAGTTCACTGAGCAAGTAATAACAGAGCTCACAGACTGGGAAAGCATCTTTAGCAATGACAATTCAGATAAAGGCCTTATTACTAAAATCTACAATACCCTGATAGCTTCCAAAAAGAGCAAAACTAACTGCCCACTGAGGTGGTGGGCAAAGGACCTGAGCAGAAGTTTCACAGAGGCAGAAATCCGAATGGCTAATACACATATAAGAAAAAGGCCCCGATCATTAGGCATAAGAGAAATACAAATTAAACCAACCGTGAGATGCCACCTAACACCGTCAGTGATAGCCTGATTACCCAACCCCAATTACAAGGGTCCTCCCCGCAGGAGAGTGTGCTTTGGACGTCAGCACTGAAGCTGCAGCTTGGGGAGTGAGATACACCTGACCAGAGCACACGAGAACAAATGAAGGGGGAGGAAGAGAGAACGGAGTGCATCCTGGCCCACCGAGCCTTCAGGGCAATATTCATACTCAGAACAGCCAATGCACAGAGAGGATCATCTGGCCAGCCCCACTGTGAACTACAGCTACCCTCACTGACCCAAGGCTCTATGGGACAACAGTGGAGAAACGGGATTGGGATTATACCCTATCTGACCTCACCACACCATGGCAAAAACCTAAGTGTGTGCAACAGAGCAGGGAGTTCCAGATGGAGTGCCAAGGATATACTTTGGGGCCAGAGTGTGCCACCCTATCAAACTCAACCAGGGGGCAGCTCCTGGAGGTCAACGAACAGACCTTGGACTATTTACAGGTTTTTCTTTTGTCATTTTTATTTTTTTACTTATTTGTATATTTTTTCTGGACATTGGTTTTTTTGTTGTCATCGTTTTGTTTTCTTTTGTACATATTATTATCTCTGCAAGTCTATCTAGATAAGGTAAGCTGAATGAACAGTCCGGAGAAAAAAACAGTGGGACTGATGGTTCCAGGGGAACATGGGAGATGGGGAGGGAAGGGAAAGCAGATAATATTGGCCAACCTAGGGATAATGGAACAACAGTGATCCAAAATCACTGACAAGGTGTGAGAGGCCTGATAGGGATTGATTAAGAGTAACAGAAAGAAATGACTGAAGCCCAATGATAGTGGGACAAGAGGAAACTAAAAGGAAATAGAGGAAAGAACTGTGAGACAAAGGGCATTTCTAGAAGTCTACATACAGGTATGTAAATAGGTAAATATATTTATATATGATGATGGGGAAAGATATCTATGTACATATATTTATAGGATTAGTATTAAAGCAGCAGATGGGCATAGGATCTCCACTCAAGTTCTTTCTCAATGCAAGAACACTTTGTTCTATTAATCTGGCATTCCTTGATGCTCACCACCACAATCTCTGAAGACAACTCGGGTGCATATGCAAATGTGGTAGAGAAAGATGATGGTGTCTAGCTATCAAAAGATATAGCATCTGGGGTCTTAAAGATTGTAAGATAAACAAGCAGCCACCCACCTGAGAAGCAAGAAAACCTGCATGGACGAAGCACACTAGTCTGTGTGATCACCAGGTCTCTGTGGGATCAGGCCTCAAAGAACACAAAGTCTTATCATTGTGAATGAGGGGGATTGTGAAGTGGAGACCCAAAGCCCATCTCTAGGCAACTGGCAATCCCTTACAGAAGGGTCGCAGAGAGTAGGCGAACCAGTGAGAGAGCAGTATAGCACTACTGAAACATGCAACTTTCCTCTATTTCTTTAATGATTCCAATTCTACCTTAAAAGTCCAGCTAGAGCAGAGGATGTACAGGTACAGATAAGAGCTGGAAACACAGGGAAACAGGACAGATAAAGCCCTCGGGACCAATAATAAGAATAGCAATACCAGGAGACTAAGGGAAATGTGGGGGAAGACAGGGGGAACCTATCACAATGATCTACTATAACCCCTCCCAGGGGGACGGACACCAGAAAAGTGTGAAGGGTGAAGGAAGACATTGGTCAGTGTAAGATTTCAAAAAAAAAAAAAAAAAAAAAACAATTTATGGAGGGTTTGTGAGGCAGGGAGGGGGAAAAATGAGGCGCTAATACCAAGGTCTCAAATACAAAGAAAATGTTTTGAAAATTATGATAGCAACAAATGTACAAATGTGCTTGACACAATGGATGGATGGATGGATGGTGACAAAAGTCCCAATAAACTGATTTTAAAAATAAATAAATAGAAATTGGGAATGCCATAGCTCTAAAACGAGTTCTACAAAATAAATATTTTTTTTGGGGGGGGGGGGGCATCACTGCTCTCCGGTGGTGGGAGTAGGAGGCCCAGCCCCACTGCTGGAATTGAACCTCCATCCCAGTGGGCCGCAGTCCTGCGCACAACCACTACGCCACCGGGGCTCAGCCCAAAATAAATCTTAAAGAACAAGTCTATTGAACTTTAAAAAAAAGACATAAGGGGAGAATATGCAAAACAGTATGGAACTTCTAATTGAAAAGCTTCTTAAAGAAACTTCACAAAGAAGACAATATTTGAATAAGGAAGGGAGGATTATGGGGAGACTCCTTAGAATTTGGAATCAGTTTAGGTCAGCTGCAAGGTCAATGAATTACTTAGTGTGGCTCCTCAAGGCAAAATCTCAACGCTCACCAACTGACCTTCCCTTACATGGGCCTGACAAAGAAGGTGGGGGAAGACACTGGTGAGATTCTCCTGTGAGTCACTGGGAACAGGGTCCTCTGGAGCACCACCCTGCTGTATATAAAATGAGCTCTCGGGGAAGCAGGAGGAGAGATCGCATTACCAGCAAGAATCAGCAGTGGAGCGTGTCCTCCAGACCCGACAGCCCTGTGCAGTGAACTTCCTAGATCCAAAAGACAGTTCTACTATCAGAGGAGCAGCAGGAGAACCAGGACCCAGAGCATGGAACAGAGGGATGGACAGGGAAAGTTAACATGGTGGCTTTTGTGTAGGTGTCTGGCTTGCAAAGGGGAGCCCCTCTCAGCACTTAATTGGGAAAGTCGGACTTGCTGACCCTGGGAGTTTAAGCTGGATGTCTTCAGTGGGAGGCTTCGAGCAGAGTGGTATGCCACTGGGGGTATTGGTAACTGCAGGGGAACATTCTCTTTGGACACATCCCCAATAGTTAATTCATATGTAACTCATCATCATCATATTAATTCATATCCCTCTCAAGGCAAACTTACTGCCCTTGACTTGATTCTGAGCCATAGTGGTGAAGTCAGTTGTGGATTGGGCTGCTAACTGCAAGGTCAACTGTTTGAAACTACCAGCTGCTCTGACTGAGAAAGATAAGACTTTCTACTCCTGGGAAGATTGAAGATCTCAGAAACCCAAAGGTGCAGTTCAGGTTACCCTGTCCTATAAGTTGCTGTGAAGGAATCACTCTACCAACTCTCTAGAAGTGTTGGATTATAACCTCAATATGTTATTGATTGTCCTAAAGTAAGACTATAATCATGGCACACCAAAAAACAAACAAAGATCTTTAGAGGCCATGGAAGGTATGCTCTAAAGAAAAGTTGCAAAATTCTACATTTGTCCACAAAGTACAGAAATGACAAGGATCGGCATACCAGACCAAAGTTTGTAGGGTATTTTAGTAGTATTTTGACATCTGTATATGGAAATATTTATACTGTCATGCTATTTTCTTCTAAATATATCTTTTACCATAATAAATCCACCTCCAGATTGGTTGTTGTAGGATGCCATTGAGTTGGTTGGGATTTAGAGTGACCCTCTCCCCAAAGAAGGAAACCCTGCCTGCGTCTGCACCTGCTCGCCATTGTTTCTGCCACTGTGTCTTTCTACTTACTTGAGGGGGGCTTTATTTTTTGCATTGATGCACTAATTTACCCAGTGTGTGTCCTTCTCTAAGGAATGACATTTCAAAATATCAAGTCCAAGGTATATAAGACCAAGTCTTACCATCCTCATTTCTAAGGAGCATTCTCTTGGCACTTATGCTAACATAGACATATACATTCTTCTGGCACTTGCGCATCAAAACTTGTAAGCACACCATTCCATGCTTTTATTTCCTCCCAGTTTGGTAGCTGATTTCTAAATCACCCATTCTGTGGGGGCACAGGTCCCCTACAGTCAAACGCATCCTCAGGAGTGACTTTGCAATTGTGGAAAATGATAAAGATAGACAGCAGGGAACAGGGACTCCTTGTCCCTATGTCAAGACCAAGTGTGTAAGTCTGGGAAGACTAGAGAAATAAATTCATAAACATATATACAAGAGGAATGGAACAATGAGAAAGCATCCCAACCCAGTCCAGTCCAAGATCATAAGTCTGATACTAGCCCAATCTATAAAGTCTCTTTCCAACTCATGAAGCATGTGCAATGACATCAGGACAATCATAGGCCAGTGGATGCAGATTCTTGTGTGTCTAATGGTGGTAGAAGCATCTCGGCGCTGGCAGGGGTCTCCCCATGGCTCCTCATTTCCAGGGCTCAGGGTCCATCAGCAGTACCCATTGGCAGTAGAAGTATCTCAGCACTGGTAGGCATCTCCCCTTGGCCTCCCAAGCTAGTTATCCTCGGATGGCCCTGAACCCTCCCCAGGGGAGTAATCTGTGATCAGTATCAGCAAGAGGCATCAGGAAAGTTTGCTATATTTTATAGTGGGTTCAATTATAGAACCTGGTTACTCTTATCGACAGTAATCTCCAGGCCCAGGGAATAGCCAGATGCACAGATAACTTATCTTATATGGTAACTCTTTTATGACAGTTTCTTATTGAGGGGGTTTTGGAGGGACTGTGTTCAGTCATGAGAATGTATATTAAGATTTATTTTTATCTTGAAACCAAGAGGGTCTTTTCCCCCCACCCGACTCCCAGAGTCGACTTCCCAGACCCAGACTCCTAATTATGAGAACAGGGGAGTTAGCTGCATTACAGTCTCAGCCAGTCCCTCATTTAATCACCCCATTCCTACCAACCTAGTACTCTGAAAAGAACATGCAAGTTTTTTAAGTCTGAACAATCCTCGTTCCAGGTGGCAATTTGAGCATCTGCAGTCATAAGCAAAAAGTCCACAGAAATCCTTTAGAATGCAACACTTTTCACCAGCTCCCAGGGTCAGCATATTTTTCTTCATCCAGTTGGCTTCCACTGGTCAACTCAGTCCTAGAGCCATGATTCCAAGCGAGGGTATTTGTCAGACCATAAGATACACCCCCACCCCCTGCAAAAGTCAAAAGTGGAGGAAAATCGAGGGCATGAATTAAGGTCCGAAGGGTTGGTACCCCCAAACATTTGTTCATGATCCCATGCACCCGCTTACTGCCCACTGCTGTTTGCATGCTGCGGGTTGCTGTGTGTTCCTGGAAGTTCCACCTCATGGAGTTTCCATGTCAGTCAGGTCGCATGGCTTGCACAGCGCAAGCCTCCTCTCATTTGTCAATGAAAATGAGGAAGGTTCTTAACACCACTGTTGAGTTCACACTGTTAAATATTATCGTGTTTTGTTGTATTTTAATAAATATTTTGATATCTTGGTATTATTTGGTTCAGAATATTTTTTCTTTTATCCTGTTCTAAAAACTGGGTGCATCTAATGTCAGCTGAGCCTTATGGTCCCAAAAACACAGCAGTTGGGATGTGTACCAGGAGCAAGCTAGGTAGTGCACACACTTTGTTGTGTTTCCAACGCTTCACAAACACTCAGCAGCCCTCACCTCCTGTGGCTAACTCACGTCCATAGCTTAGTGTTTGCACAGCTCTTTAAATTTCAGGACAGCTTCACTCTCATCTCTATTCTCTGTAGCGCAGATCAACAGGCATAAATGGACTCTATCGAAAGTCGGCCCCCCTGTTTCCTGCTTTTCCCTTATTTCCTTCCATTCCACAGGGGGATCCAGGAGCTCACATAGTAAGCACTAGTTTTCTCACTGACACCCTGCAATCGTCAGTCTAGAAAGATGGCCTCTTTGGTGGACACAGACAAACTCCTTGGTCAAAATTCAAAGTAGTGGGGCTTTCCTCTTTTGCCCTGGTCTTCTCTTCAGCAGTTATAGGTGAGCCTATAACTCCCACCTTCATGGTTCCTTGATAATTTATAAATTATTATTATTTTCATATCTTAGCTTTTGTTTTAAGCCATTGATCCATTTCAGGTTAAGCTTTTTTTTTTTTAAGTCACTGAAGAATAAGGGGGCTTAGAAAAGATAAGTTCCACCCAGGGCCTGGAAAATCAGAACATTTGTATTGAAAAAAAAATGAGCCTGTTTCTCCTGGGCAACTTCTAACTCCGCTTCTATCAAATCTAATTGTAAAGACTGAAGCCAGACCTAAACGGTCTCTTGAGTCATAACTTCCAAAATTAATTTTATCACATATTATATCTATAACATCAGATAGAGAAAAACAACTTATAACCATAATACATCCAGCTAAACAAATAATGCTAAACACAATCCTTAGAAAACACCCAAGTTCAACCCTCTCCTCAACGCTAGACCAGTCCATTCACAGACATGTGGTTCTAGGCCTTTGGCCTAAGCGGGTACCAGTATTTAGCCACCCCTGGCCGAAAACAGCTCTTTTCCTCCCTTAGCTACCATTTAAACTTCCCTGCATGCCTCTAAGAATAGCTAAAAAAAAAAAAAGGTCCAACAATTAAAATTTTCGTTTCACACCCCCTTTATTCTTTCAACATACATTCCAATTTCCATGAATCTGTAGCCATGGCATGGCATTTCATTCTTCAGAGACCAAGGCAGTAACAAGCATAGGTGGCGTCCCTCTGGCCACCAGACCAGAGCCAGCAGACCTGCTTCCACTCTCCAACTTTCTTGGCCTTCGGCTGACCCCAGCTGTTTCTCACAAAGCACTTTCCTTCGATACTGGGTTCCGTCATTTGTTGCAATGGCCACCCAACTCACAAACAAGACTGGCGAGCTCGTATTAGGGGAGGTAACCAGGTATTATCATCCAGGTATGGTAAGAATACAGTCATTGTCCACAGCGTTCTCTCTCCTCACCCAGGAGCAAAACGGCTCTCCAGCTAGGTGGCTCTAGGGGTTTGTTCCTCTACGTGCCTAGGGGCGCCTGCAGGACCTTGGAAGCCAATAAAAGCTAAAGGGCATTCTCCAAATTCAGGACCTGAGCCAGGAGGCCGCTCCACCGGGGTGGGCTCCAACCTCAGCCAGGTGGGCTTAATTCAGCCAATGGGTTCAACCTGCACCCTCGACCACGTCTCCTAGCGGAAGGCCCTAGAAAGGCAGGAAGTAGAAGAGCACTTCCTCTTTTCCAGCGGCTCCCCTGCATTCCTTGCAATAGTGGGCCCTTGGCAGGCAGTCATCTCTGTCTCCCTCCCCCTCTCATGTTCAGTTTACTAAAACGCCCCAAAGGGCTTCTGCCCTTTATGAAAACCCACTTGATTCACACACTAGACTTTGACGTGAATTCTTTCCTGGGGGAAGCAAGTACCAAGGCATTTCCCACCTGAGGAACCTAACAGGCCCTTGGCCGCTGCCTCCATCAGCCAGGGAGCCAGCTGTGCTGTCCCACGTGCTCCTAGTCTCAGTGCTGCTCCTCCTAGGGGCAGGGAGAGGGGGAGGGGGAGCTGCCATTTCAGACAGAGGTCCCAAAGAATGGTTCTGGGATCGCTCTCTGCTGAGGTTTCAAAGCTGCCTCCTACTTAGAGCCTGGAGTAATGGGGTAGTGGTGGTAACTAAAACTGTCCAGTAAATAGTTCTACAAAACCCTTATTTGTATAAACGCAATCATTTGGTGGGGTTTACGAAGATAAGAAGAGTCTTAATAAGGAATTTCACTTTGCCACAATTCCTCATAACTCTAGGAGATGAAGCTGGCTGACAGTATCTTTTAGTTCTTCCGGGTCTTCCCTGAGTTTCTTTCATACCTTAAATTGGTCTCCAGCTATTTTTGTAGAGTTCTTTCTTTCTTTCTTCAGTTCTGTTAGAGATGTGGGTTATGTATTTTGATTCTCCTTCTTTGGTGTTGGAGGTGTTACATTTTGCCCCTCTTGGGCAATTGACATCCTAATCATTATATAGTGCCCTTTTTAGTCTCCTATGTTGGTGTTTGCTTTAAAATAACTTTTATCAACATTTAATATCACTATTCCTATGCTTTTCTGATTGCCATTCCTTTGATCTACTTTTTCTTTAAAAAATTTTTATTTATGCTAGCTTTGGGGTCTAAGGTATGTCTCCTTAGACCACATATTGATTGTATTTTCTTATCCATAGACTATTAAATTATTAAATTATACATGTAAAATAATGGAAGAAATGGACAAAGCATGAAAGGAACAATAACAACAAAAAAAAGATGGAGAACTCACCTAAGTTTATGCTAGAGGTTCCATCGGAGTCATCATTACTGTGGTTCAGCTTCTGGACAGCCCCCATACAACACCTGTTCTCAAGATGTTCTCCCCATGGCAGTGGGATTTTCAAGGCTGTAATTTGACTCTCACGGACTTGCTTTCATTTTCCTCCGCTTTAACCCGAGCAATTTGGGGGTCTCTTCCACAGTTAGCACTAGGCTGGTTCTAGCTGCAAATGCTGAGCTTCTCCACCCAAAGTCCATTTGATTTCTTTGTATTCCATCAGGAGAATTCCACATGTTGTTGAGGGAAACAGCTGGTATTTGCATGAAGAAGTCAGTGGTATTGCCAAATTCTATCGTGACCTAACACTTCATTTTTATTCCCAAGAACTTCTGTTCCCACAACCGTTCCTTCATCTCTATTCCCAACTTTCAAATTCCAGTTCTCAGTAATTACCCATTCCCCTTGATTGTATGTTTAATCAATTTCAGGATGAAGACTTTGGTACAGTTCTTAAATTTCTGCATCACTAGCTTTAATGGTTGGTATATAAATTTGAATATTAGTCGTACTGTAGGATTTCCTTGAAGATGGGTAGAGAAATAAACTCCTATTACAGACAGAATTGTACTTCAAGATAGAACTTCAAATGTTCCTCTGGATTGTGCCTGTCCCAGCATGAAACCACATGATTTCAAAATGATGAATAGCCAATTTCAGCTCACTAACACCATTTCTTTATTTCTAAAAGCTCCTTATTTTTCTAGATTCATACTTGACATATCCCAAGTTCCCATTTTAAATGATGTTTACAGATGACTCCCACAAGCTTTACTCCACCTACGTCATCATGCCAGACTCTACTTTGAGAAGGCAGCACATCCTCAATCATATTTTAAGTGCCTTTTGGCATGAAGGGGCTTGTCTTCTGGCACTCTCTCTGACAATGATCTGCTTCTGTTCACGGGGTCATTTTGATGCCATCCATGGGATCTTCAGTAGCTAATTCCTCCAAAGTGGAAATCCTCTTCCTTCCTCGTAAAGGCTTTCCTTTGTGTCTGGAGGCTCTGTGAAAACCTGTTCATGTTGGGGTATCCAGCTGCTATTTAAGACCATAGTAAATAGCAGTGACATCACTTTCAGCATCAAGACAAGCCACCACAGTGCAACAACCTGACAGGCAAGTGTGGGCCAGAAGCTATTTTAGCGTGGTAAATGACTGACATCTGGTGGTAAAACTTGGTAAAAAAAAAAAAAAAAAAACCTCGTGGATTCTTTGCACCTATGAACTGGTGAACAATGGACTCTGTTTTCAAGAAAAATATGCTGCTGTCAGTTATCCAGTCATTATGTTATGTCTACATCATGTCAAACATCTGGGTGCTTGAAAATGTCTGGAAAAATACATAGTCTCCTGACTGCACCCCGTCCCTCCACTCACCCTCTGTAAAGCAGCTACTGTGCAAGATGAATCATTTGTGTGCGTGGCTACTCCCTGTGTCTGGAGGCTCTCTGTAGAGAAGAGCAAGCAGGTTATATAGCACAACCCACCTTAAGAGGTAAGACACTCCCGGGGAGAGCTCAGGGGCGTTTGAGGTCAGCGAGCACTATAGTGACTCGCCTCACTGATGTGCTATTCTGCTACCCACTTAGTGTATCACCCACTGACTCTCTAAGATATTTTGAGAGATCTATAACCCCATTGTATATACCCATTGGGAAATACATTCACTCTCTTGGTCCTGACATAGGGATAAGGAGCCCTGTGCCCCACTGCCTGTCTGCATGTCTGTCTGATTTTCCATAATCACAATGTCACTCCTGAGTACCTGTTCGAGTGTGGGTGACTCGTGTACCCCAACACTTTCTCTCTCCAACTTGCTTATGAATGTTCACAGAGGAACTTTCAATTAGCAGCTGAGCCCTTAAATCCCTGCATCACGACTCCTATTAGGTTCACGATTGACACACATTAGGAACAGCACACTAAAATGTGCTTGGGTTGAGTAATGAAGAGGAGGCTCATTTTAATACTCAGTATCTGTCAATGAGATTCCACAATGACCTAATATTCTAGATACTCCTATGGAATTGTTTTTCAGGTTAAATTTATATGAACTCATGTTAGATTACCTCTTGTTTAAGTAATAAACCAAGTAATTCGCTAACACATCTTCACTGAGCACACATACAGCTTTAAGTCTGTGTAGTGCACCATATAGAAGTAAAATAAGATATGGCTCTTTAAAGAAGTACAGCAATGTTGAAAAGAGTGATGAACAAGAGAACTCTGTAAAACAGATATACTAAGCATAACAGAGGGTAACTGATATAGTTTTCTCAGGAAATAAAACAACAAAGATTAAAATTGTCAAGTGGGATTTATTGAAGAATATAGGATCTTTACTGATCTTCTAGGAAGGGGTAGGATTGGATATAGAAAATTAGACATAATGGAAGATATTCCAGATGGGTACGATAAAATGAATAACAAATAAAAGCTCGAATGGCTACAGAAAAGCCATGGAACAGTGCATTGGTATAGGGCCATATTTGAAAGTCTCCAAACCCAAACCCACTGCCCTCTAATCCATGTTGACCCACAGCAATCCTGCACGACAAGGCAGAACTGTTGCAGCGTTTCCAAGACAGGACTCTACGTGAGAAGAAAGCCCTGTCGCTTTCATTGGACCCAACTGGTCGTCTTTCACTGCTGACTTTTCAGATCGCAGGTTCTGAGTTTGGGGACTTTATGAGACTTGTCTTTGATGTAAGAAATAGGGAGCCTTAGACTTTTTTCTTGTTTTTTTTTTTTTTGGTGGGGGGGAGCATTACTGCCTTCTGGTGGGAGTGGGAGGCCCAGCCTTGCTCCTGGGCAGCTGCTGCTGGATTTGAATCGCCAACCCAGTGGGCCACAGTCCCGCACACAACCACTATGCCACCAGGGCTCAGCTCCTCCTTAGACTTTTTTTCAATGGGTTATGACACCATAAAAGTGGTGGTTGAGGAAGTGAATGTGTCCATGGCCAGAAATCTTAAGTGGGAGTGAATGGAACTAGGAAGATCACTGAGTACATTCATGAAATAAAATGATGTGGCAATGGAAACGTCATCGAAAGGACAACTGTGAGATACTTCAGAGTAAATACTAACCAGAGACAGAGATTTTCTTGATGTTGTCTGATGTAGAAGAGAAGCTGGCAAGATAGCGGAGGAAGGAAGGCCAGCCTATGTGACAGTGGACGTGATATAAAGACATTGAGGTAAAATTATCAAGGGAGCGATTTGATTTACAGAACATAAGGACAGAAGGGTAAGAGCGTGAACTGGGGACATGGGTTTGGGAATGACCACCCAAAAGGCCACAATACTGTGAAGTAACACCAGATCTTCTGACTTGTAGTCTGGAAAATGGAAATGGAAAGAGATTGGCAAATGTTCTCAATGAATTTGCTTCCTGCTAGAGCAAGCGCTGAGATCTATAAAGGGACGCTGGGAGACTGGGAGGGCATGAACTGATATATGAAGCACCACATGTACAGAGTAGATACCAAGACTGAATTCTAGGAATACTCACCCACTGCCATGGCATCGGTCCTGTCTCATAACAACCCTGTGAGACACAGCAGAACTGCTCCCATGGGATCCTAAGACTGCAATTCTTGACGGCAGTAGGAAGCCTTCATTTTCTCCCAAGAGAAGCTGGGGGTTTTGAACTGCTGACCTTCTGGATTGCACCCCAATGGATAACCAACTCTTCCATTACTGCTCCTTCTATGAATAGTGGTAACTTAAAAACTGACCTCATAGAAAATAAGTTTGATCAGATCTTATGTCATATGTGAGGACAACCCACAAATCAGATCAAACAAGCTCTATCAGTAATATACCCGTCACAGTCTTCTTTACCATTGTTAGCTGCATTGTGTCATAGCAACTGGAAGTGCATCAAAATGCCCTTAGTCTCCGTAGAGTGCCATCAAAAATAGGTCCAATCAAAACAGTTGTGTCTGAGAAAATCTGTTGAGCTAGTCAACTTAAAGGCAGAAAGGTCAATTTGGAAAGCTTCGGTAACTGATTTGGGGGGACTTCAAAGAGGTAATCTTGATATGTTTTCATGAAGGATGCACAGGTGCCTATTATGTAGAAGCTGAACATTGAAACCCGATCTTCCTGAAGAAAACTGGTGGAAACATAAGCTCTTCGAGCTAGCTGATGTTTGCATAATACTTTCGAAACCCTTCCAGATGGAAACTTGTTTGAGCCAAGATCTTTGCTTAAAATAAAAAATGTGAAACAAAAAAAAAATAAAACAAACAAAAAATTGTAAAATCCCTTGAGTCAATGAAATTTCTAAGAGCTTCTTTTACCAGTTTCTGGAATTCACATACAGGTTGTTCATTTTTGCAGATTAGTGATCTTCTTTCTCTAGATTCATCATTGAGATCTTTTCAACTCTCTTTAAAATGCTCCATCCATCTAAAACCTGATTTGGGATGTGTGTGTGTATGTGTATATTTGGCAGCATTCCCATAAACTTGTTGCAAAGTTTCAGTGATGGCAGATGTCGATTTAAGTTTGTTAAAATTTTTATATTATCATTAATCTCAAAATCATTTTCCCTGTAACACAAAAGGTAAGTGTATTACTGAATGAAGGAACATGTCTTCTGCCACTCACTGATCACAGATATATGTTGAAGCATGTTTTGTTTTGAATAAGCTCATGCAAACATAAAGTAGATCCTAATGGTACTTTCTTAACTTCATATATCTAAGATATATAACAACATATATTAGTGTAAAAACATGAACACAAGTATTTATAGCAGCATTCTTCACAAAGGAATCATTCTAATAACCACCAACTGGTAAAGGAATGAATAAATATGACATATCTATACAATGAAATAGTATTCAATAATAAAAAGAAATGGCATTCTGATAAATTCTTAAACATGGATGGATCTTGAAAGCATAATACTAGATGACAAAACTTAGTCCAAAAAGTCCACAAATTATATAATTTACATAAAGTCTGTAACAGGCAAATCTGTAAAGGCAGAAAATAGATTAGTGATTAGCTAATTCTAGAGGTGTGGTATGAATACCAAGTGACTGTTAAGGGGTGTGGGGTATGGGATTTCCTTTTAAAGTGAAAATGTCCTTAAATTAGACTGTGATGATTTTCAAATATCTCTGGGAAAACTAAAAACACAGTTTAGTTTACATTGAATGAGAGTGAGCTTTATGGTACATGAGTTCATCTCAAAGTTGTTTTGAAAAACCTGTAAGGAATCTTGGGTCAGTGAAGGATTGTGCTATAGGAGACAATACTGGAGACAGTCCAGGAATTGTGTTGGCTCCGACCCCAACACCGAGGCAAGACACTAAGTGTGCAACAAAACAGCAAGGGGAGCAGAGAAATGAAGTCTCCAGGGAGTACCAGAAATAGACTTTGGGGCCAGGCAGGGTGCGGCACCCCATCAGACTCCACCGGAAAACGCTCCTAAAGGCCAACAGACCTTGAACTATTTACAAGCTTTTCTATTTTTTGTGTCATTTTTTTGTTGTTTGTGTGTGTGTGTGTGTGTGTGTGTGTGTGTGATATCACTTCCCTGGTGGGAGTAGGAAGCCCAGCTTTGCTCCTGGACCGCTGCTGTTGGATTTGAACCATCAACCCTGTGGGCCGCAGTCCCGCACACAACCACTACTCCACCAGGGCTCAACCTTTATTGTTGTTCTTAGGTCTTTTGTTGCTTTGTTTTTCTGTCTTGATTTTGTGCATATTATCATCTCTTGGTTTCTATCTAGATAAGGTAGGCGGGATAAACTATCTGGAGGAGAAACAGCAGTTCTTGGGGACAAGAGAGAGGGGGAGGTGGAGGAAATGAAGTAGGTGTCAACAAACCTAGGGAAAAGGGAACAAATGACCCAAAATCCCTGGCAAGGAGGGTGTAGAAGGTCTAGCAGGGCTTGATGAAAGGAAATATAGGGAAGAGGAATTACTGAAACGCAAACGAAGGCTTACCATGATAATGGGACACGAGGAGAGTAAAAAGAAACAGGAGGCGAAGGTCTAAATACAGGCATGTACATATGCACATATATTTATATATGATGGGAAAATAGACCTATGTACATATATTTCTAGGTATAGTATCAAGGTAGCAAATGGACATTGGGCCTCTACTCAAGTACTCCCTCGATGTAGGAACATTTTGTTCTAATAATCTGGCATTCTGTGATGCTCACCTATCCAACACAATCACTGAAGACAAAGGGGTGCACTAGCAAATGTGATGAAGAAAGTTGATGATGTCCTGCTATCAAAAGATATAGGTCTAGAATCTTAAAGGCAGGAAGATAAACAAGTGGTCATCTCAGAAAAGCAACAACACCCACGTGGAAGCACACCAGCTTGTGTGATCACGAGGTGTCGATAGGATTAGTTATCAGGCATCAAAAACTCAGAACAAAAGATCTTATTGTGAATGAGGGGAAGTGCAGAGTGTAGGCAACTGAACACCCCCTTACAAAAGGGTTGTGGGGAGGAGACTAGCCAGGCAGGATGCAGTATAACACTGAAGTATACGACTTTCCTCTAGTTCTTTAATGATGCCTCCTCCCACCCCACCCCCACTATCATGACCCTAATTCTACCTTACAAATCTGGCAAGACCAGAGCAGGTACACTGATAGAGATAGAGCTGGAAACATAGGGAATCCAGGACAGATAAACCCCTCAGGACCAATACTGAGAATAGCCATTCCAGAAGAGGAAGGGGAAGTGGAAAGGCGGGGGGAGACTGGGGGAACCTATCACAATGACCAGTTATAATCCCCTCCCAGGGGAATGGACAACAGAAAAGTGGGTGAAGGGACACATCAGTCTGTGTAAGATATGAAGAAAAATATATAAATTATCAAGCGTTCATGAAGGAGAGAGAGTGGGGAAGGAAGGAAGGGGAAAATGAGGCGCTGATACCAAGGGCTCAGGGAGATGTTTCTAGAATGATGATGGCAACAAATGTGCTTGACACAATGGATGGGTGTGTGGATTGTGATGAGTTGTATGAGGCCCAATAAACTTTCTTTTAAACCTGTAAAGATACAACTCTTGACCTCTCCTTATATAAAGAAGAAGAGAGAGAAGGGAGCTGAAGACCCAAAGAAGAAAGCAGCTACATTGCCAATGGTCTACATAAATCACAGCCTCCTTAATCCCGGGAGCCTTGGAATGAGACAGTGCTTGGTCCCTGTGGACTCAGGACACAAGAGACAGTCCTGGATTGAAAATAGAAAAGATGTGGGGCAAAGCCCAAATTCCATAATTTACTGGACTAGCAAAGACCAGAGGGATCCCCCAAACTCTCTCCTTGATATAATCTTGTAATTGAAACAACCCCTGGAGGTCACTTTTCAGCTAACTAAAATATTGCTTCAGAAAATAAATAATGTCACTGGTGAGTGCTATGTCCCTTTGAACCAAATGGTGAGCACTTACCTCCCAAAAAAGATGAGAGGCAAGGAGAGAAGGCAGGGCAGAGAATTTAGATTCATAGAAATGGAACCAACCAGGACAAAAATCATGAGAATTTTGACGCATTGTGAAAAATATAACCAGTGTCACTAAATAATGTGTACAAAAATTGTTAACTGGTTGAGCTGAGCCCTGGTGGCAGAAGTGGTTGAGTGCGGGCCTGTGGCCCACGGGCTTGGCGGTTCAAATCCAGCGGCAGCTCTCAGGAGCAGTGCTGGGTAGCTCCCACAACCACCAGAGGGCAGTGATACACTCCCCCTAAAAAATTGTTAACTGGCAACCAAATGTTGTGCAAATTTTCACCCAAGCAAAAATTATATAAATATTCACATATACTTGAGTCAGAAATCAACTTGATGGCAATGTGTTTTGTGATATATACCTATATATATATAATTATCTTCATCCAGTCATAAAGCTTGAAAACTTCACATGAGAGCACGGGCACAGTTAAGCCATGGAGAAATTCATTCATTGCTTCTAAAACTAAATCGTGGTTGTGGCAGTCATGTACTCTGATGCCACTTTGATTAAGACTGTAGGGGTGGAGTCAAGCCTGTCAATCTCGAGATAGCCAATGAGCTCTCTGTGTAGGTATGGTGTTTTCTGAGAATTCTGGGAAATCTCACGATATTTTCCCCGTGGAGATGAGAGACCATCAATTCAGGCCCTGGGAGACACTCTACTGTCAAGACAAGATGGCAGCGTGCTGACAGACCTGGAGTACTGGTGGAGAAGCCACAGATGCTTCACCTGATGGAACCAGACCTCTGGTACTGGAGAAGCCACAGGGAGATTCCTGCCAGTGCTGAGATGCTTGGGGGGCCCCAGGGAGATGTCTGCTAGTGCTGAGATGGTTCTACCACCACTGGATACACAAGACTCTGCACCACTGACCTGTGATTTTCCTGGTGTCACTGCCTGTGCTTCGTGAGTCTGCAGAAAATTTTATAGATTAGTATGGGACATATGGGCTAATATAGGACTTAAGGACTTGGATCGGACTGGGTTGGGATGTTTTCTCAATGTTCCATTCCTCTTGTATAAACCTCTTCCTTATATGCATATGCATGTTTATGAATTTGTTTCTCTAATCTACAGACTAACACAGTGGTCCCTTCAAACACTGAATCATTCTTACTGCTACGAACAGCCTCACTGAAAATACCTAAGTTATACACTGGTGAAAAGACCTGGGTTCCCGCTAAGGCTACCTTTATGATGTTGAACAAGCCGATTGCCTACCTAAAGTATCCCCTCCACATTGCTTATGGAGAAACAGACAGGTGGGAGCACATTAATTCTACATAGAATTCTTTTTCACACCAGATTTCCCGTGCCTGGTGCTGTTCTCTCGTCATAGATAAACCCATTTTTCTCCTTTCAGGCAGATATATCACATACTCTAGTTTCCTTAACTGAGGAAGCCTCAGGCTGTGGGATTCATGGCGTAAAAGGCAGGAGATCTGCCATAGGGCAAAGAGGTCAAAGTGCTATGAAAGCGCCGAACATGGAGTGGTGGCTGTGCGAACCAAGCTATGCTTTGCTGCTGTCTTCAGTGCTCACTCTATTGGATGGCCGTGCAGTCATCTTCACAGTTAGAGTAGCACTCTACAGCTGGTGCTGGACATCACCTCCTCCTTTAAGTCAGCGGTTCTCAACCTGTGGGTCGAGACCCCCTATGGGGGCATCGAACAACCCTTTCACAGAGATTACCTGATTGTTAACAATAGCAAAATAACAGTCGTGAAGTAGCAACAAAAACAATTTTATGGTTGGGAAGTCACAACATGAGGAACTATATTAAAGGGTCTCAGCAGAAAACCTGACGACCTTGACATTAGGTATCTTAATAAGAATACCATTAATATCACACAGGTAAAATTTTGCAGAAGACAGTTCAAAAACAGTCTCAGCAGTACATCAACTGAGAACTGGCAGAAAGTCAAGCAGGATCCAGGAGCGGATGTGGAATGAGGTAGATCATAGCTCCTGACAGGTGGCGCTTGGTTAAAAGCAGAGAACACTAAAGCAGAGAACATTAGACGTTGACCTATATTTTATTGACTATACAAAGACATTCAATTGTTTGGATCATCAATACTATGGATAATTATGAAAAGAATAGGAAGTCTAATACCCTGCATTGGACTCCTGCAGAAACCTGTACACAGACCAAGAGTGTCATTCAACAGAACAAGCGGTTACTGTGTGGTTTAAAATGACACACCAGGGTTGTATTCTTTAACCATACCTTGTCACACTTTATTCTGAGCAAAGAATATGAACAGCTGGATTGTGAGGAGGAGGGCATGGCATCAGGGGTGGAGGGAGATCATTAACAACATGTAATATACAGATGACAGCATGCTTGCTGAGAGGGGAGAGGACAGGAAGGACTTACAAAGGAAGATCGAAGCTGACAGACTTCAGAATGGATTGTAGCTCAGGGTACAGAAAACAAAAGTCCTCACAGCCTGAGCAATAAGCTGCATCATGATGGAGGGGAAAACTCCTGAAGTTGCTTAGGATTTTGTTTTTCTTGGGTCCATAATTAACACACAAGACAGCAGCAGCCAAGAACTCAAAGGGTGTATGCCATTGGGCTAATCTGCTGCAAAAAACCTCTTTAAAATGTTAAAGAGTTGTGATCGTTTGAGTTGATTAGAAACAAGTTCATGGACACTCATATGGATAAGAAAGAGCTTTATATATAAGAGCAGTTGATATTGAGAACACATCCCAGTCCAGTCCAGATCAAGGCCCCACGTCCTATATGTCTGATACCAATCTATAAAGTCCTCTTCAGACTCATGAAACGCATGCAGGGACGCTGAATACAGGAAGATCACAGGCCCGAGGGTGGGAAATCTTGTGAGATGTTAGAAACATCTCAGCACTGATGGGGGCTCTCCACATGGCTTCTCAGGCTCTAGAGGCCTGGCTACACCTGCCTATCTCCATGTGGCTTCTCCACAGGGATGTATCACACACACACACACACACACACACACACACACACGGAGGGGGGCAGTCAGCTGGCATGCACAAAACTAGTGCAAACACTGAGAGAAGGTGACCGGGCTGCATGTCTGAAGAGGCCCGCTCTCCCTGTAACCACTCACCAGTGCTAGGCTCAAAGGAATCCAAGGGTTCTACATAAGATGTTTGAGATATATTTGGCAGGCTGGAAAACATCTTAGCTTGATTGACAGCTTTTAAATATTTAGGAATATATTCTATGGACCTCCTGATAGGGCCTTGCAAACAATAGAGTGCTCTCTCTCTCTCTTTGTATAAGTGTGTGACTACATTATAGGCAGGGGATTACTTAAAATCTCTATTTGAAATATTAACATCGGAATCCTGAGATTTCAGTAATAAAACCAGCATTTTATAGGAATAGCCATTTATCAGGGAGTAAAAATATCTTTTACCGTATTAGTCATTAAGGGAATTTACTAAAAAGATGCCACAAAATCAGCACAGAATCTCACTAGCTCACAGTAGGCTTCCTAGCTACACCTTGAACAAGGAGGACCAATACCTTTTAGGCCAGCAGCTCTCAACCTGTGGGTTACCACCCCTTTGGGGTCCAACAATCCTTTGACCGGATTCGCAGGCGAACCTAACAGTAGCAAAATTAGTTATAAAGTGGCAACAAAAATAACTTGCTATTGGGGGGAGGGGGTGGTCACCACAACATAAGGAAGAGTATTAAAGGGTCACAGAATTAGGGAGGTTGAAAACCACTGCTCTAAGCAAAGATGTGGAGACTCAATGCAAAAGACCTCCAGACTGGACTAAACAAATACAGGGTGGGAGGGGGTGGGGGTGCTGGGTGCGAGCCCTACTGGTGCAGAGGGCCATGCTTGGCACGGCTATCCAACACGTCAGCAGTTTGAACCCACTAGCTGCTGTGTGGGAGAGACTGGACTGACTGCTCTCGCCAAGGCTCACAGCCACAGGAGCGCTTCACTCTGCCTCTACCGGAGCTTTGACACAGAACTGGCACAGGGCAGGGAGTGTGGTTTTGTTTTAGGGTGGGGGGGGGGGGGTCAGAGATAGTGACTACAATAATCTTGACAGGGGACAGAGCAGGTTATAAGGTTCTAAATGTGATCCATGACAAGAACATGGCTTTAGTGGTTCTACACGAATTGTTACATTGTTTCATCCATGGAGTAAATTAAAAGACATCTGGAGTATTTTATTCTGACTTAATTCCAGCTGTTAAGAGCAACCCATCAGTATTCCGCTTCTTTGCAGGAATATAGGAAAGCTGTACTTCCCTCTAAAGAGTCTGGTGGCATAGTGGGTTAGGGTTTGGGTCGTTAATGGCAGGGTCAGCAGTTCAAAACTACCACCTGCTTCTTGAGAGAAAGATGAGGCTTTCTGCACCCACACTGACAACATCAGCAACCCAAAGGGGGACGTTTTATTCTGTCCTTTATGTTGCAGTGAATTGTAATTAACTCAAGGGCAGTAGATTATCTTGTACTTAGCTTTCCTATGGAATTAGACGTGGTCATGTGGCTCATTTTGCTATTGGTAAAACGTGTGTCTTTTTGGGGGGGGCATCATTGCCCTCTGGTGGTGGGGGTAGGAGGCCGTCTTGCTCTTGGAGAGCTGTTGCTGGATTTGAACCTCCAACCCAGTGGGCGGCAGTTCAAAACAAACTGTTTTTCTTTTTAGGCATCACTGCCCTGGTGGTGGGAGTAGGACGCCCAGCCTTTGCTCCTGGGAGCCGAAACAAATTGTTTTTATAACAGCTTTATTAGG
>PVJH01021121.1:0-39270 GCA_004026705.1 Nesogale talazaci
GGAGAGCATCAGAGTTGGACAAAGGTTAATTAACAAACTGTGATATGTGGAGGATGCAGCCCTGTTTGCTGAAAGCAAAGCACAAAGCACTTACTGATTAAGATGAAAAAATACAACCTTTAATATGGACTCCTACTCATAGTAAGGAAAACAAAAGTCCTCATCATTTGACCAATAGCTGACAGGCATCATGATAAAGAAGAAAAGACTGCAGTTGACCAAGATTTCCTTTTGCTTGGGTCTGCACTCAATATTCAAGAAGCAGCAGTTAAAAATCAAATTATACATTGCATGGGTCCCATCTGTTGTACTTGACCTCTTAGAAGCATGAAAGGGCAACAATGTCACTTTGAAGAGTAAGGTGCAGCTGACCCAAGCATGCTATTTTCAATCACCTTTATCTTTATCTGCATGTGAAATTTAGTCAATGAATAATGAAGTCTGAAGAAGAATGGATGCACTTGAATTATGATGCTGGCAGAGAATATTGAAATTTCCAAGAATTGCCAGAAGAACAAGTAAATCTGTCTCAGAAGAAGTACATCCAGAATGCTCCTTAAGGCAAGGATATTGAGATTTGGTTTCATCTACTTCGTACATATTATCAGAAGTGGCCCATTCCTTAGAAAAGGACATATGATGCTGGGCAAAGCAAAGGCCAGTGAAAATGGAGAAGAAACTAAAGAAGTTGAATTGACACCCCAACGGCAGCCATGAGCTTAAAATAACACTTCTGTGAACCATTCAAGAGTAGGTTTGTGCTGTAAATAGTCCTGCTGTATACTGAGTTGCTTTGCATTGGAACTGACTGGACACACCCTAACAATGATAAAATCAATAATATATCACCCAAATCCCTTATAGTATCATTGGAACCATCCACTTGATTGAAAGATAAAGACAGGGCTGAGCCCCGGTGGCGTAGTGGTTGTGTGCGGGACTGCGGCCCACTGGGACGGAGGTTCAATTCCAGCAGTGGGGCTGGGCCTCCTACTCCCACCACCGGAGAGCAGTGATGCCCCAAAAACTTAAAAAACTTAAAAAAAAAAAAAGAAAGATAAAGACTACCATCTATTGTTCTGATTGGAAATCAGTGTACTACCTCAGCATGTAGTATTTTTTTATATTAAATTAACATATTAATGGGAATTGCCAAGAACATTAGATTGAACTCCAGCTAATCCGGAGCCTCTGCTTGGTCATATTATGTTGCGTGACTTTAGATAATTTATTTCAAATCATAAATATCTTCTGTCTTCTCTAAAGTAGGCATAATGGTGAGCCTTACCCATAGTGAATGGTTCTAAAGTGCAAAAAGGTTGGGATTTTGAGCCCGCCTATAAGT
The DNA here is from genome assembly GCA_004026705.1 of Nesogale talazaci. Taxonomy (NCBI): domain Eukaryota; kingdom Metazoa; phylum Chordata; class Mammalia; order Afrosoricida; family Tenrecidae; genus Nesogale; species Nesogale talazaci. The sequence goes on from PVJH01021121.1 coordinate 1,346, forward strand.
CTGTGGAAGGAAGACCTGGAAGTCTCTACTTCAGAAAAATGAGCTGCTGAAAACCAAGTAGAGCACAGTTGTACACTGATTCGCCTGTTGGAGTGGACTCCATGGAAGTTGTCTTTGTTTATAACTCAACCTCTCTCCTGCTCTCCATCTGTGAACATCAAATGGAATATTTGCTTTCTGGTGAATAGAAAATTATTCTTTCTTGAAATGTTCCCTTCAGAATATGTAATCCCAGGAGCCAAGATTGTTTAGGAATCCACTTTTTCAAACCTCCTGAAACAGAAAAAAAAATCTCCAAAGGAATCTTCTGGGCTGTGCATGCATTGGGGCATGCAACTGGGGAACGTGGAGGAAGGATCTTCATTTCTCTTCGATGTCTGAGATTTAGTGGCCCATGCCCATCAAGGTGTTGGAGAAATGGCAACCGGATCAGACAAGAGCCTTGGCCAGCTTGCTTGATTTCTCTAAAGAGGATGTCAATCCTGCCACCGACTGGTTTGCTTATGAAGGATGTGAGGGCAGAATGCCAACTCTCCACACCCTCACTGGAAAGCATCAAGTCGAATTGACTGCTGCCAGCTGTTATCAAAAACCCAGGTGCAAGAAACAATATTCATGAAAGATTATCTGAAGGGCACACAGCCTACCTACTCTTCTAGATAGTCTAGGGGTTACTCCTGGATCAAGCTGGACCATCAGAGAGCCCTGAACCTGGACCAGATGTGTTTGGTTCCTTGGAAATTCCCTGACATGTGTTTAGGCATATTTGCCTTCTGTGTTTGCACTGAGAAATACTCTTGTATTTCTCCAAAAGTTTGTGAAAAAAAATGGAATAAAAAGTAAATGAATTTTTCCCACACTAAATATTTGAACCCCTTCATATTTTACTTGACTCTAGTTATTACATTTAATATAAGCAAGATACATATATATGTATATTTATATTTAGTTGCATCCTCCATCTCTGCATGTGATTTGGAATTGCCCTATGGGAAACTAAATGGTCTTCTGGGAAATGGGTATGACTTTGACTAACGTTACTATGTAAAATGGACTCCTGTCAGAAGAGGAAAAACTCCAATATTTCCCACTGTAATGAGAAATTGAAAAGTGGTAAGATTGTACCCTGTTAAAGGCAGACAATTTTGAGATCCAGAACAAACCAAGGCAGTCCTGGAGAGTTCTGTGACCCAGGTAGGTTTCACTGTCATTGACATTTTTCAAAAAGAAAATACAGTGATGGAGAACATATTAGTGCATGACAGGGCTCAGGAAAGAGTAGCCACACAACATAAGTGATGGAATTATTTTGTCTCCTGGTTATCCTGTTGGAACTTGAATCTATTTTATTAGTTAGTTCAGGCTCTAAACAATTTTATGTACATAACACATCAAAATGTTGCCCAGACCTACACCATGTCCATTAGGGCTGCTATGCATCATATGCAGTCCCCCAGCTGCTTCCCTAATTGTCACCAACCCTCTGCTTCACGAAACACGATGCCCTTTTCTGGGTTTGTCTAAAGCACGTGAGCTGACCTCACTTCTATGAACATTCTGGTGATATTTCCTCTATGATTGATTTGCCTATACTTCTGAAAGTCCACAGTGAATTCAAAACTCTTTGCCAACACCACCACCCAAGCATGTTGGAGATAACAAAATGAATAGATGACATGTATGAAAATGCATACAACATGACCCCCAAACTGCACATTTAAATTGCTATTTTATTCATTTGAAAAATAAAAATTGCAAAGTGACCAAAGAAAAGTTCACAGCTCAAGATCTCGAAATAAATAAATAAATGAAATGTAAAAGAAGAAGAAGAGTAGAGAATGGTATACAGCGAATTTTAACAATATCTGCTCTGCTTTGATTTCGAAATGAAAAGATTGCCATTTTAAAAGTCATGCTAGGACCATGTTTGCACTTTATCCCAACAACAGTGGGGAGCCAGGGAAGACTTTCCACAAGGGGAGGACATAAGCGGATTTGCATGTTCAAACAACCCCTCTGGGGATAGCATATAGAGTGGATTAGAGAACACATGTGACTATAGGGAGGGCAGCAAAGGATGGTTAGGGAAGTCTGGGGACGCAAACATTAGCTTGGAAGAGCAAGGGTAAAGAGAAGTCGCCCAAGGGATTTGGAGAGGTGGCTGTGAAAAAGAGACCACTCACCCACCTCAGACACCATTGGCATTTTTTTGCATCCATTATGTAATCCCCCTCCTATTCTGACAACCCTCTATTAAAATCCTTTCTCTCTCCCCATCGGTGACATTGACTGCTATCCCCAGACTGTAACCCACCTTCTTCCCATCTCCCCACTGTGTTTGCCATTTCCATCTGTCCTTCCTTTCCTGCTGAGCTTTCTCCCTGGCAAGATGCTACTCTTTTGACCTCATGTGACTGATTTTTCTGAGGAGTGTGTGCATCCTTGTTGATACCGTTCACCTCACAGCCTTGTTTATTGTTTGGCTGAAAGTTCAACTAGGAACATGAGCCCAGTCCCAGGGTCAAGAATAACTATCCCATCGAAGATGACTATACTATCTAAGTGAGATATCAACTAAGTCCTCACGCAAGAAGCATATCATCAGCAATCACCAAAGGATTATAAATCATATAATTTGAAGTTGAAGGGTATCAGTATCAGAGCCTAAATTGTGCGAATGCAGTTTGCAGAAGGCAGATGACAGTGGGAGTCCAAGATACATTTGCGGGCACTACATAGGAAACAAGCCTCTGATGCTCTCCCTCTATCCATAATTGAGGGAAGAGAGGAAAGTGGTCACCAAACAGAGTGCATTGGAGAGGTGAGCACAGATGATCTAAGGCAGTGGGTCTCAACCTCCCTAAGACTGTCACCCTTTAATACATTTCCTCATGTTGTAGTGATCACACATGTGGGAATATCTGCATGTGGGCAGACCCACCTGGAGATGCGTAGAGGAACGGTCTCTCAGTTTCTAAGACCTTTAGGTGACCTCTGTGAAAAAGTCATTCACTCCCTGCCCCCAAAGGGTTCTAGACTCCCCAGTTGAGACCTGCTGATCTGAGGGATGAAACTGACTTGAACAGGTAAAACTTTGTGAGTAGATCCCCCTCTGATGTATGCTGGACTTGATCTGGTTTTCAGCATTTTCTGCTTTTTTTACCTTTTTGGGGTTTTTTTTGTTTTTATGTTCACATTAGGGTTTATTTTGGAGTTGTTATGTCTTTGGGGGTGACCTTCAAGGAGTCCAGGAAGGAAAAAAAAATGTTTGGAGACTGATTGTGGTAGCAATTGTACAAATTGCTTAATGTGATTGAACTATGGAATGATATATGTACTAACTTCCAATTTATAATAAATAAAAAGAAGTGACTATAGTCTTTATCAGACCATGAAGCCAGGCTACTTTTTAATGATTTAAAATTTTAATTCCACACGTTTCCCACTTCTTCCAGGATCTTCTATTGTGGTAATTTGGTTATTTGGTAATTTGGTTTCAGAATGGTTAGCAATGGGGACCAGATAACTTCTCATTCTTTGATCTCAGAATCATAAAGCTTGAGATTTAAGTAACATACTAGTCTTAAATGGGGGTTTCTTTGTCTTTGCTCTTCTTTGATCTGGATGGGGAAAGATAACTAGTTGTAGCTCAGATGGCCACTCGCAAGCTTTTAAGACCCCAGCCGAATAGAGCTTTCTTTAGGGTTCATCACTACCATCTATCTGTCTGTTTGTCACACTGTAATAGGTTGTATAGTGCTGTAATACTGACAGATTTCAGCAGAGCTTCTAGACTAGCACAGACTGGGATAGATACCTGCCAATTTACTTCAGAAAATCAGTCAATGAAAACCCTGTGGATCGATCATGACAGAACCTCATTTTGCCCACCAAGGATCCCAGGGATGCCTCAGGACCAGACAGTGGTGTGTCCTATTGTGCATCGGGTGCTGTGAGTTGGCAGTGAATGACTTCCCGGCAGGATTGAAAAGTAGGTGTGGTGGTAGGCTTGGCCTTGCTCCCTCCTGGGTCTCTGGGTGACCTATCTTCTCATCCTCTGCCTGCCTTTTCCACCCTGAGACCGGTGAAAAGCTTAGGAGAAACGGGTGAAAGAGGAGGGGGGTGGGGATGGGCGAAGGACAGACAAGGGAAGAGAAGCAAGTTGTAATAGAATGAAAGATTCCCCTCAAGTCCTGATGAGAAGTGGCTTCGTAGTGGTGTATCTGCCCTGGATATCAGTAGGATGGAACTTCTCACACTGTAATTACCCAGCCTAGGTCTGCAGTAATTGGTTCTCTAATATAAAGTTACCTCCAACCTGAGCATTATGGGTGGATGATGGGAGGTGATTTGGGTCAAGGAGGTTGTCTATAATGACATGTCAGGGAGTCCCTATGGTGGCTGCAAGAAGGCCAAGCTGGGATGGAGTTTAAGAAGGCCCCTGGCTCCTAAAAGAAATTGTTTCAGAGGTCCCAACTTTAACCCAAATGACCAACCAGTCTCAGGTCACTTGGTTTCATGGGCTCTCTTAGGAGAAACTTAGCTTGCAGCCACATTCTTTATCAAGAAAAGAGAAGAAGAATGGAGCGAACAAACTAGCACCTACCTTCTTTGCGATGATCTCAAAAATGAGGTCTCCAGTCAGTGTCTCGTTTTCACATTTCTTTCTTCTGTTATCTGTCATTGGTCTCAACAGACAACAGAAAGCCCATTTTCACAGGTCCCTGGCGACTTCAACTAAAGGAATATAAGAGTCAGAAAGAACCCTATAGACCACCCTGTGCAATATATGAGTGCTCAGCCCCCAGCCCACATGTCTTCTAGTAGGAGATCATTGAAGCCCATGAAGGTTCAGAATTGCTCTCTCAGAATGATTTTTAAAAAAATAGTGTGTCCGGGCCTGTCTCCTTTGTCCCTTGGGTGGCACTCAGCAGGCAGACATAATATGAGTGTTTTCTCTCCTGATGGCTTTCCAGCCATTGTCTCTTGAGTTCTGTCTGTCTCAAGGGTTAAAATAGCTGATCATGACACCACCCTACACTGTTTCTCAGGACAAGACACTGGGAGTCATGTGTAATCCACCCTTCTACACCTTCTTCATCCATAGCTGGGACTACCAGCTCTCTGCTCCCACAGTGTCTCAAATTCCATCCCTTCTCTTAATCCCTGCTGTCACCACACTTGTCCAAGTCACCATCATTTTACCGAGTCTACACAGCAGCCACTGGGGGCATTTCTGCTTCTCTTCTCCCTCAACCACTTCCCACACAGTAAGCTGAGTTATTTTCTGAAATAGGATTTTTTTTTGCTTTTTATGTGCCACTATGTTAGTCCGGATAGATGAGAGAAACAAAATCATAGACACTCATATGGAAATAGGGAAATGGTTTTTATACAAAAGGAATGGGACATTGAGAAAGCATCCCAACCCAGTCCAGTTCAAAGTCCAATATTAGCTCATAAGTACGATAGCAGTCTATAATGTCTCCTTCTGACTCACGAAGTCACAGGCCAGTGGGTGCAGAGTCCTGGTGCTGGCAGGGGTCCCCTCATGGCTCCTTGCTTACAGGGCTCAGGGTCCATCAACATCATCCAGTGGTGGTAGAAGCAACTCAGTGTTGGCAGGGGTTTCCAGGCGGCCTTTCCAGCTTCAGAGGTCTGGTTCCATCAGGGCAAGACCGTGTGGCTTCTCCTCTGGCTCCAGCAGCTCCTTGGATGCTGCCATCTTGTCTGCAATTTGTTGTCTTTGAGACTAACTTCCAAAAACTGGGGAGATAGCTTCTCATCTCTGCGAAAGAAATACCACAAGATTTCCCAGAAGTCTCAGGAGAAAGCCATGCCCAAACGGAGGCCTCATTGTCTACTCAATGGCTATTTCCAGATTAACAGGCTAGACTCTACCCCTACATCTCAATCATGAATTTAACATAAGCATATGACCACCACAGCTACTCTCCTACTGAAAGTCCTCCACAGACTTCCTGTATTGAACTTCCCATAGAATCTCAACACATTTCTGGACTAGAAACCCCCTGATGAGTGGGGCAGCCTAAGTACATTCAACCTCACTTCTGACCTCTTTCTTTTCTGGGATCTGTTTCCAGCCACTCTGGATCTGCTCATTCTTTGAATGTAACAAGCCTGATGTTGCCTTTGGACTGAAGCTCCTCCCACCCAGATGTCTCATCTTCCTGTCCTTATATCCTGGGGTTGACTCTTCTTCTAAAATGGACTTTCAGCCTCTCTCTATTAGACCACGATGTTAACTTTTCATTAGAACACGCTCGCTTCCTGAGATGTGGCTGTATGCATATGTTTATACCCTCTGATGAGCTCTAGTCTCCTTGAAAGCAGGGACTTGGTTTGTATTGCCCACTGCTATTCCCTTATGCCTGGCCCATGCTAAACAATCAATGTACATTTAAAATTGCGATCATTCCTCCAGTGGTAATTTTATCTTGTGGAGATTAACCTTGATTGATTCAGGTATTCCTTAAAACATTTCCCCAGCCATTGTCTTTTGAATGAGCTACAGTGAATGTGTCCCTCCCAAAGTACATGCCTGGAATGATGTGAGACAACTTGCATCCTGTTTCTCAAGGCAAGATCCTGGGAGATGACACTGTGTCCTGCCCCACACAGAGACTGTCAGACTTTAACATGCCTCAGACCAATCACCTAGAGTTTGTATTTCTAGCAAGTTATCAAGTGATGTTGGTGCTGCTGGTCCAGATACCACCCTTTGAGAACCACTGTGAGAATTATCTTTTTACAACATCTATACCAAATATTTAAATGCATCAAATCAACTCAGCCTCATAGCTATTAGCTGCTAAGGTATGAGCTTGGTTAGGTCACCCAGATAGTGAGGTCTGTCCATTTCTTACTACCTTGACCTTGGCTCTTGAGTTCTTAGCACCTGTCTCTTTTGTCTTCAACTCTCTGTATCTTTCTTTGACATCTAACACTATTGGTTGTTCTTTCTCTTTCAGGATTCCCTTCCTAAGTGACAGCAGAATCCTTGTTTCCCTAATAAATCATTCCACACTGTTAGTCTGAATTTGAGGTTCCTCTTCCCCTTTCTAGTTTGCACAGATGAAAAGTAATGAGATGACCTACTATAGGTACCTACATAAGTTTTGCTCGCGAGAGAGGAGAGAAGAGGATTCAATAGGAATGACTCACAAGGAGTGAGTCTTGCCAGTTGAAGCAAGGAACTGGATAAGGCAGACGCACTCTGGTCTGACAATCAGAGAGCAAGAGCCCCAAGAACTAGAAAGGTGAGGCTCACTGAGCCATTTCTCTCTCTGCCCTTCAATTAGCCCCACATGTGTTGCTCAGCCAGGTTGGCACAATGAACCTTAACAATCTCAAGCCCTGTACTTCAAAATGTATCACTCCCGCTCTGATCTTTCCATTTCACAGTCCGCTTTCCCATGCCCATGTGAAATACCATGGCTTAGGTCAGGCACACATATGACCTCAAAATAATAACTTTGAGCTCTTATGATATCTTTTGAGGTCTTTTACAGCAGATTTGCCGAAGGCACTTGATATCACTTGATTTCTTGACTGCGGCTTCCATGAGTGTTCATTGTGGCACATGGTAGCAGTCAATACACATCTATTAAATTAATAAGCAAATTCAACTTGTTTCTAAATGTACACATATGTTCCCGCTCAGCTTCCTATCTAACGGATTTTTAGTTATTTTAAACTCTGCCATCAGAATCACCCTTGAAATCCAAAGGGTATATAGACCGATCATAACAGTGCCCCCTCACTTTTTAAGGGAACAAGCTCTTCCTATACTGAATGAGCTGTGTTTTTAATGATGTGACCCATATTCTGGCTTCACATCACCACCACCACGATCACTACCAATACTACTAGTGTTGTATCAATACTACCACCACTGCCACTACCGTCACCATACCAATAGCACTACCATGATGTGCATTACTAGCTACCATGACTACTACCAATACCACCACCAAAACTGATTGGACCAGGAGTGGGCATCTAAGACAAGACCACCAAACCATAGGCTGGCTGACAACCTGGGGCATGCTAAAAAACAAGTACTAAAAATGGAGTCAATTAAATTCCCTCTTCTATTAGTACCAAAAGGCAGGCATTGAGTCAATTAGCAGTTGGAAGACAGGAGAGACACGGCTGACTGGAAAAAGCTGAAATTAGTAAAGAAGAGGAAAATGTAAATGATCAAAGAAAATTGGTGGATAGTGTATTAGTCTGCGTAGACCAGAGAAACAAATTCATAGACACTCATATGTAAATAAGAGTTTATACACAAGAGCAATTAAGTATTGAGAAAATATCCCAGCCCTGTCCAGATTGAGTTTATAAGCCTGATATGTCTGATACCAATCTATAAAGTCCTCTTCTGACTCAAGAACACGTGCAATGATTCTAAATGCAGGAAGATCACAGGCCAGTGGGTGGGAAGTCTTGTGGATCCAGTGACCTCAGCACTGGCTGGGGTCTCCACGTGGTTTCTCCAGTTCCAAGGGTCTGGCTGCATTGGCCTGTCTCCAGGTGGTTTATCAATAAGATTGTCTCACAGGAACTGAGAAGGCAGCCTGCCTCCAGTAAGCTATTTTACCATGCTAATGCCTCCAAAGGAGGTCCTCAAACTGCGACCTGATTGACAGCCTAGACTCCACCCCTATGCTCTTAATCCTCTCAAATTTACCACAGATTATATAGCTATCAAAGATAGAGAAGGGAGAGTGGAAAAACTGTCAGGGGTGGGGTGGGGCTTGGGGAAGAACTATGTTGAGGAGAGAAGGATTTATTCGAGGAGCTAGAGAAAAAGAAAGACCAACTCAGGGACCTGAGAGAGAAAGAAGCAGAACTGAAACAGATTCTGGCTCCAGAAATCATTCAGGGTTCTTCAAGGACTTTTCGTCTAGTTTCATCTTTTGCATTTATTCAATAGCCATATACCCACTTCCAGGTACCATATTATGTTAATTTTTCCTATTTATGCTCATTGGGACCAAGCAGCACCTAAAAATCATAATCTTCAGTTCTTAGTCTCTGCAATGATGGCTGGGTTCACAGGAGGCTCTTACTTTTAATGACTCTGTTCCCTTGTGGCTACAGGAATTGGCCCCAAGCAGCTTGGCCAACCTAGTCTTTCCCTACACAAAATCTTTTGGTGCCTTCTCAAACCAAAGTACAAACCCTCTGCCATCAATCAATTCTGACTCACAGACATGACAAAGACCAGGATAGACCTTTCCCCATGTGTGAGTTTCTCAGACTCTCTGCTGGAGTAGAACACCTCATCTTTATCCCCCAGAGTGGCTGACGGTTTTTGAACTGCTTACCTCAGGGCTAGCAGCATACTACTTAACCATTACACCACCACCGCTCCCAGGTGCCTCCCCATTACTTACTCAATAAAGTGCAAAATCAACAGTGGCTCCAGCCCTTACTTCTCAAATAGATTTATGACATTATTTCCGCAACTCTGTAACTTACTATCAACCAGTCAAGATTTCTTTCAGCCACCCCAGTCTTCCCATTTCCTCATCTTCCCTTCCCAACAACTACATCCTTTTGGCTATCTATCACTTTATCTATTTTTATTTTTGTCTCTCTTCTTGTCTTATTCAATGTCTACTTCATCTCCTAAGACTCAGGGGAGATATGAGTATTTCTTAACCATCCCAAACCACTCAATTTTGTTTCAAGTGTATTGAGCTTGTCTTCCCCTCAAAATTCTGAGCTCCCTGAGGACATAGACAATGTATTGGGGTGCTTCTCTATCTCATATGACACTTCATCTTCCTCAACTTGTAAAAGTCATCTTCCTCAATTTGTAATTCTACTTGTAAAAGTCACCTCCTATGAATGTGTGTGCATATGAAAGGTAATACAAGAATTTCAGACACTTTGGCCAACCCCTGTGTGTGGCAGGGAGTGGCTGGGTGGGGAGGTATCTGTTTGTCTCTCACAAAAGGTACAGAGGATTTGGACCTCTGCATGCCAATAGTCCTAGATAATGTTATTCCGTATATTCTTCAATAGAATGTAACTTCAAAACTCATTTTTAAAAGAACTCTTTAGATTAAGGAACTATATCACCTTCTAGTCATACAAATTCAATTAAAATTCAGAAAGCATTTATTAAGCACACCGCAGGAAATACAAAAATGATTAATAAGACCTGGCCTCTTCTTTCAAGATGCGCACAATATAGTTAGGGGATAGGACAAGTACCTTGGTGACTTTATTCAAAGTAGAATAAGGCATTTATCAAGAGAGAGGTCAAATTACTGTGGAGGGTCAAAGAGGGAGAAGCTATTTGAGGTAGGGACGGGTCGTAAAACGCTTTATAGAGGAAGAAGTGTTTGAAATGAGCCCTGGAAGGACAAATATGATTTTGACTCCAATTAAGAGGGGAGAATTCCTGGCAGAGGAAAAAATTATGGGTAAATGAGTGGAACTGAATGTAACCTTTTAGGGGATTTTTGAGTGGTTCAGGCAATACCCAGTACCTAGTGACTAAATACTGGCATTGATAGCAAAGGGAAGTCTCCCCTCACATTGTCCCCTCCCGCAATATCACCAAGCAAGGCCAAAAGTCTCAGAAAGACCCCACTATCAAATCCACATTGGTCATGTGGATTTGGGTCAAAGAGATGGAGAAAAGGTAACTTGTTGATCAGTACGAGGTCAAATTTGCTTGCTATGAAATAAGTTATCAACCTCCTCTTTCACAAAAGCACAAAAGAAGGATAAATGCTATGTCATTAAATGAAAGCTTGAATATTGTTATTGCGTTTTAAAAATAAATGTTACTACAGATTTACTAAAAACAGGCACAGGTAACCAAAATGCTATATTTTATTTTTATCTCATGTTGAAAACATTCTCATTTCTACCCCACTCTTCTTATTCAACATCTCATCTGGGCTTCCATGAAGTGAGAATACGTATCTGCCGAGACAGGTAGAGAGGAAAAAAATGAACTATAAATAAGGAGACCTCAGCTAGGGTATGTTGGGGCCATCTCAGACCAGCTGCTGAGAGCCTGTTGGGTGCATCTCTTCTCTACTTTGTTCAGTACAGCCATGCTGGTGGACATGGACCAGTGTGTGTTTACGTCATGTTGTTGTTTTCAATGCTGTCAAGATGGTTCCAATGCATAGTGCTCAACAAAACCGAACATCGCTCACTCCCACACCACTCTCACAATCATTACTACGTCCAAGTCCATTATTGCAGCCATGGGTGTCAAGCCATCTGGATGAAGTTCTTCCTCTTTTCCAGTGACCCTCTACTTTACTAAGCATGATGATGTTTTCCAACAATCGGTCTTTCTTGAAAACATGTCCAAAGAACATAAAAGGAAGTCTTCCCCCTGCCCATCTTCTCAGGAGCATTCTGGCTGTACTTTTCCAAGACAGATTTCTTGTTTCTTCCGACAGTCCATAGTTTCTGCATTCTTCACCAACATCATAATTTTTTTCCCTCTTCTTTCATTTTTATAAATCACTTATAGGGACTCTTAGAGCTCTTCTAACAATCCATACATCATTCGTACCAAGAACCTTTGTACATATGTTGCCAACATCATTTTCAAAGCATTTCTTCTACTTGGGCCTTTGGTATCAGCTCCAGTTTTTTTCCCTCCCTACCTCAACCTCCCTCCCTATGAACCTTTGATAAATGGTATATTATTATCACTTTTATATCTTACGCCATCAACTCTCTCCCTTCATCCACATTCCTGTTTTTTGTCCCCTCAGGATGGGGTAGAGGCATTGCTATACATAGATCAATGCAATCAGTTTCCCCTTTCTCCTCTATTTTTCCCCACCTTCCCTTTGCTTTCATGGTATAGCTACTCCTGTTACTATGTGTCAAGCACTTATCTGTACCAAAGTACATGCTATGGTCTAGCTGGATTTTTAAAGCAGAACTGGGGTCTTAACATTGGAAGGGATAAGGGGGCGGAAATACTAAAGCACTAGAGGAGTATTGCGTGCTTCATTATACTGCACTTTGGCTGGTTCATCCCTTCCTTGTGACCCTTCTGTGAGCGAAGTCCAATCGTCTACAGATGGGTTGTGAGTTTCCACTCTGACCTCTCTTGTTCACATGATATGATTATTTTGTATCTTCTGCTGCCTCATACCTGATCCCATCAACACGTTGTGATCACATAAACTGGTCTGCTTCTTCCAAGTGGGCTTTGTTGCTTTTGTGCTAGATGTCAGTTTGTTTAACTTGAAGCCTTTAAGAATCCAGATGTTAAATCTTCTAATAGCTGAGCACCATCAGCTTTCTTCACCACATTTGCTTTTTGTGTTAGTCTGGGTAGACTAGAGAAACAAGCTCATAGACCCACATATGGATATAAGGGAAAAGTTTATATACAAGAGGAATGGAACATTGAGAAAACATCCCAACCCAGTCCAGTCCAAGGTCATAAGTCCAATATTAGTCCATATGTTCGATACCAGTCTATAAAGTGTCCTTCCAACTCATGAAGTCACAGGCCAGTGGGTGCAGAGTCTTGTGTATCCAGGAGGGGTAGAGGCATCCCAGAGCTGGCAGGGGTCTCCCCATGGCTCCTTGTTTCCAGGGCTCAGAGTGCATCAGCAATGTCCATTGGCAGTAGAAGCATCTCAGCACCGGCAGGGGTCTCTCTGTGGCTTCTCTGGCCCCAGATGCCTGGTTTCTTCAGAGCAAGCCCCATCTGGCTTCTCCTCCAGCTCTTCCAGTTCCTTGGATGCTGCCATCTTGTTTTGTCAGTCGAGTGACTCCTAACAACTGGGGAAAATGGTCTCTTTCATGGGAAATACCATGAGACTTCCCAGAATTCTCAGGAGAAAGCCATGCCACAGAGAGGCCTTATTAGCTACTCAATGGCTATCTCCAGATTGACAGGTTAGACTACACCCCTACATCCCAATCATGAAATTGACATCAAGTGCATGACCACCACACTTATACAACTATTTTGTCTTCAGTCATCATGTTGGGAAGGAAAGCATCACAGAATATCAGGCTATTAGAACAAAGTGTTCTTGCGTTGAGGAAGGACTTGAGTAAAGGCCCAATGTCTGTCTGCTACCTTAATACTTAACATATATATACACACACATACATATACATAGAGCTATATCCCTATTGTTTGATATTAATATATGTACATATATACATGCCTATATTTATACCTATATAAGTGTATTTGCCTCCAATATCTTTCCTCTATTTCCTTTTACTTTTCTCCTTTCCCACTATCATGGTTGTTTGATCTTCATTCAACTCTCAGTAATCCCTCTGGGCTACATTGCATTTGATCAAACCTCACCAGGCATTCTACACCCTCCTTGCCATCAGTTTTAGATTTCTTGCTGTTCCCTTGTTCCTCGGTTTGTTGACTCTCTCTTTTCTTTCCCCCACCTCCCGCTCTCCCCTGCCCCACTGACACCTTCGGTCCCATTGTTTTCTCCTTGGAATTATTTATCTTGCCTACGTTACATAGGTAGACATGGGGGGGGGGAGCAGAATGGGGGTGGCGCGCTATAAGTAGTTCCAGGTGTATCTGCTGACCCTTATGTATATTTTCCTATCGAGTCTGATGAGGTGCCAAACCCAGCCCTCCAAATTTGAAGTCTATTTTCACGATTCCTCAGGGACTCTGTTGCCTTGCTCCCCTGGCTAATCTCTTGTGCTCCTTTTGTGTTGCACCCCAGTGGGGGTGGGTGTCAGACGAGGCACAATTCCCTCATTGTGTATCCAGTGCTGTAGCCCACAGCGTGGTGACTCAGTGAGGGGAAGTTGTGTCTCCTGGTGGGGCCAGCCCTACTGTCCTCTCTATGCCTTTGGTCCCTTCTGTGGAGTTTCGTCTTCAGGGTTTGATTTGATGGGCCAGAATTCAGGCCAAGATGCAGTTTGTTCATTCTCTCTCTCTCTCTCTCTCTCTCTCTCTCTCTCTCTCTCTCACTCTCTCTCTCCTCCCTCCTCCCTCCTTCTTTCTCTTCTTCCCTTTCTCTCTCCCTTCCACTTAGTTTGCTCTCATGTGTCTAGGCAGACCTGCTACTCTCCCCAGGCTATATCTTCAGTACTGATCTCCATAGTGCAATCTTTGGGGAGAGAGGGAAGTGCAACAAAGATCATGTCCAGCCCCACAGATCTCTATTAGTTCACTGCTTCATGCCAGGATGTTGGCCTCAAGGCCTGGCACACCAGGTTGAGGTGTAGTCCTTGTCTCCCTTTCCGGTGGAGACATATGCAATACCTACCCCTTGTGTGAGTTAATGCCCTATTCAACCACTGTCCACGTTCTTTTTTTCCCCCTTTCCCCCTCTTTTTAGTTGACTGCCATATGCAACCCTGGGTTGAGTGTGACTCTTGCCAGAGTGCCTGGGCCTCACCCTGGGAATTTATGCACTTAGCACAGCAACTCTCATTCTGTGGGTCATGACCCCTTTGGGGGTCAAGTGACCCTGTTACTGGGGTCATCTAAGACCATCAGAAAATGCATATTTCTGAGGGTCTTAGGAACTGAGACACCACTCCTCTGTCCACCTCCAGGCGGGTCCACCCACATGCAGATGCACCCATATACGAGTACCCTGCATGCTGACATCACCGCCCCGATCCCATCACATACAACTGGTACATACAGGTGTGTGTGATGGGCTTGGTGCCAAAATGTACTTCTGCAGACTCGTCACAGAGGTGAAGAGAGCAGCTACTGTGTTAAAAGCAGCAGTGTTGAAAGTAGTAGTATTAGAGATATGGTAATTACTAGGTAAATGCAAAATCATGCACTGTAAAATCATCAACTATTGCAAAAAAATATCTGTACCATGGGAACTTAATCTGATTGCTGATTTTATCTTTCATATTCAGCTATAGTTAATGTGAATACTGCCCCCCTTGTGATAGTAATATGTATGTTAAAAAAAACCCACAGAATGAAAATCATAACTTTATTGACTGAACTATGCCATGTGTTATCTTTTGTGTTATTAAAGCTATTGTTATATATTATTGTTATTAGCAAACCATCCCATGGCAATGGATCGTGTAGAAAAGAATATTAAGAAAAGAAAATGTAGTGAGAATTTTTTGCAGTATGCTTTTACCTCAATAATTACAGCAGGAATTGAGAAACCTCAATGTGTAATTTGTTGTGAAGTTCTCTCAGCCAAATCTATGAAGCCAAACAAACTAATATGCCATCTTGATAGTAAGCATCTGACCTTTGCCGGCCAGGATACCAACTATTTTAGAAACAAAGCTGTTGCCTCAAGAAAGCCAGACTTGACATTGTTGGCAAGTACCACAAACAAACTATAGCAGCCATTGAAGCTCATTTTTGGTGACACTCAGAATTATCAGAGCTATGAAACCTCACACCATTGCTGAGGATTTATTGTTACCAGTGTCCAAAGACATTGTTGGAGGTATGATCAGAAACAAATTTGTTACAAAATTGAGTGCAATTTCCTTATCTAATGACACTGTCCAAAGAAGAATAGATTACATGTCTGCTGGTATTTGTGATCAGGTAATCTAAGAAATTAAGTCTGTACCACTTCCAGCATTTAACATCCAGCTTGATGAATCTACAGATGTTGCAAACTTCACAGTTACTGGTTTAAGTGAGATAAATGAATGATTGTGACTTTAAAGATGAGTTTCTTTTTTGCAAACCTCTTGAAATGATAACTGTATGTGATGCATTGGACACAGTTGGTTCATTTCTGAAAGAGCATAAGATCTCTTGGGAAAATGTTTGTGTTGTTTGCACAGATGGTGCTCCCGCTATGCCACCATGTCAATCTGGATTTGAACCTTTGGTACTGAATAAGACACCAAGATCATCAGAACTCACTGTATAATTCATCGGCAAATATTAGCAATGAAGATGCTGCCACAAAAGTCACAAGAAGTAATGAAAAGTGTCATAAATTCTGTCAATTTTGTAAAGATGAGCACTTTAAACAGTTCGCTGTTTTCCTGCTTTCATAATGAGTTGAATGTGCCAAATAATGCTCTGCTGTTTCACACTGAAGTGAGATGGTTGGTGAGAGGAAAAGCTTTAAAACGTGTTTTTTAGCTTTGTGAAGAACTCAAAATGTTTTTTAATCAGAAAGGAAGACCATAGTGCAAAGCACTTTTCAGCAATAAAAGTGAACTGCAAAAAATAGCTCATTTGGTTGACATGCTTGCTATTTTGAATGAGTTAAATTTTTCATTGTGAGGACTAAATGCAACATGACTCGATTTGTCTGAAAAGATCCCATCATTTCAAATGAAACTTCAGATTTGGCAAAAAAAAAATACTGGTTGAAAATAAAATTTCCATGTTGCCTATCTTACCTGCTTTCATTGAGGAGCATGACATTGAAGTAGACAAAAGGATGGTGATGATATTTCTGTGATTGAACACTTGCACATGTGTGCAGGTAAATGTTCATTGTACTTTCCAAGTCTATCTGACACCCCATTTGCACTTGCCAGAAGCCCACTCATAGTCAAAGTTGAAGATGTTCCTGAGACAGCACAAGAGGAGTTTGCTGGACTTATTAACAGTGATGCAGTGAGAACGGATTTCTCTACAATACCACTTGCAAAATTCTGGACCAAGTGTTTGCAGTCGTATCTTTTCTGTCTGCGACTGTGTCATGCCTTTTTCTTCCATTTCCAACAGCAGATTTTTGGGAAACAGGGTTTTCCTTCTTGTTGGTTTTCAAGTCTAAATACAGAAGTAGATGGGTTGTAGAAGATGATCTTCATCGTACTCCTAGAATGACTACCCTGAGAATTTCTGATCTGGTTTGAAAGACGCTATCTCAACCTTCACACTGAAATTGGCTTTTTATGCAGTCTGTCACAAAACGTAGCAATGTAGTTTGCTGGTGTTATAGCAAGACTGTGACTCGTGCCACCCCATGCTTCAAGACAAAATTTCACTTTTGCGTAATTAGAAATAAATGTTTCACAACATAAAATTACATATTGTTTTGTGAATAATCACTGTGCCTTAACTATGCTCAATTTGTAAGAAATACATCCTTCATATCAGATATTCACAATTCCTAACAGTAGCAAAATTAAAGTTATGAAGCAGCAACAAAAATAGCTTTATGGTTGGTTGTCACAACAACACGAGGATATTAAAGGGTAGCAGCATTAAGAAGGCTGAGAATCACTGATTTACTGTGTTTCCCTTAGGCCCCTTGACCTTTTAAGCTTACATCAGTGGACTCATGGTGTATTAAACCTTTTGTCCTTGGCTTACTTTGTTTAGCATTATTTTCTCCAACTCTTCCCATCCAACGATGTGCTCCATGTGTTTATCACTGCCAGGGATGCATAGTACCCCTTTGTATGGACACACCAGAGATTTTTAATCCATTCATTTGTTGAGGGAAATTTAGGTTGTTGCCAACTCTTTGGGATTGTGAACTGCACCTCGATGAATATGCGGTGCAGATGTCTGACTGTGGTCTGTTCCTTATAGAGGGGTTGCTGGGTTATATGGCAACTTGATTTCCATTTGTTTTAGGTATCACCAAATCAATTTCCATAATAGCTGCACATATCTACAGGTCCACCAGCAGTGAATGAGAGTTCCTACCTCACCACATCCCTTCCAGCACTTGTTTCCTGGTTTAAAAAAATTATTGGGGGCTCATTCAACTCTGATCATAATCCATACATCCATCTATTGAGTCGAGCACATTTGTACATTTTTTGCCATCAGCATTCTCAAAACATTTTCTTATTACTTCAGTCCATAGTGTCAGCTCCTCATTTTCCCCCTCACGCCCCCCTCCATGAACTCTTGATAATTTATAAATTATTATTATTATTTCATATCTTATACAGACTGATGTCTCCACAGACTGATGTTTCTGTTGGTCATCCCCCCAGGGCAGGAATTATATGTAGATCATTGTGATTAGTTCCTCCTTTCTCCCCCCCACCCTTCCCTTACCCACCTGGTATCGCTACTCTCATTATTGGTTCTGAGGGGTTTATCTATCCTGAATTCCCTGTGTTTCCAGCTCTTATCTGTACCAGATAATGATGTCTGGAAGGTGAGCATATGGAATGTCAGTTTAATAAAACAAAGTGTTCTTACTTTGAGGGAGTACATCTGTTACCAATGTCCATCTGTTACCTTAATACTAAATCTATAAATAGATGCACAAAGATATATTTCCCCATCATCACATATAGGTATATTTATATTTGCACATGCCTGTTTTTAGACCTCTATAATTGCCCTTTGCTTCCCAGTTCTTTCCTATTTCCTTCTGTTTTCCTCTTGTCCCACTATCATGCTGAGCCTTCATTTGGGTTTCAGTAGTTCCGCTCAGTTACACTGCCCTCGATCAAGCCCTACACCCTCTTCACCACTGGTTTGGGTTCACTTGCTGTTCCCTTGTCCCTGGGTTTGTAAACAACCAATTCCTTTCCCGTACTTCCCCCTCTCCCAGGTCCCCCAAGAACTGTTGGCCCTGTTGTTTTTGTCTTCAGATTGTTTATCTTGCCTATCCTATATAGATAGACCTGCAGAGATAATAGTATGTACAAAAAAACAAGACAGAGGAAAGCAAAGCAATAAAAGAAAACAAAACAATAACAAAAACCAACAACAACAAAAAAGAAAGAGAAAAGTCTGTAAATAGTTCAAGGTCTTTAGGAGCATTTTTCAGTTGAGTCTGATGGGGTGCCACATCTTGGCCCCAAAGTCTATTTGTGATATTACCTGGGAACTTCATTGCTCTGTTCCCCTTGCTGTTCTGTTGCATAGCCTTAGTGTTCCACCTCAGTGTGGTGGGGTAAGATGGGGTGCAATTCCCGCACCATGTCTCCAGTGTCGTCCCCCATAGCGCTTTGGGTCAGTGAGGGATGTCAAGTCTCATAACAGGGCCATCCCTATGGTCCTCTCTGCATAGGCTGTTCTGAGCAGGAATGTCATCTTCAAGGCTTGGTTGGCCAGGATATGCTCCTCTCTCTCTCCCACCCCACCCCCTTTACTAGCTTCGTTGTGCTCTCTGATCAGACATGTCCCTCTCCCTGAGCTGTAGCTTCAGTGCTATCCTCTGAAGTGAATTCTCCTGCGGTCGGGATGGGATGGCTGTCTAAGTAGTTGGGATTGGGGATGGCCCCTCAGACTTCTCTATTGGTTCCCTGTTTCATGCCAGAATGTTGCATTCATTTCGTGGAGTCTGATGCCTCTTTCCCTGTGGAGATATAAATAATACCTTTCCTTGGGTGGGTTAGTACCCCGTCCCCGCACTACCCACTTTCCCCACCTCTTTCTTTTTACTTGGCAACCATATGTATCCCTGGATTTGGTCTGGTCCCTGCCAAACTACCTGAACCTCACCCAAGATTATATGTATATAGTAACTTTTCCCCTATGCCTCTTTTGAATTTTTAAAGCTTACTCCAGTGGACTTGTCCTTTTGTGCTTGGCTTTCTTCGCTTAGCCAAATGTCCTCCAGTTCCTCCCATCAAGCAATGTGCTTCATGAATTCATCACTGCTTTTTTAGGGAAGCATAGTACTCCATTGTGCGTATGTGCCACAGTTTGCATTTTTTGTGTGTGTGGCATCACTGCCCTGGTGGGAGTAGGAAGTGCAGCCTTGCTCCTGGAGAGCTGCTGCTGGATTTGAACTGACCTTGTGGGACATAGACCCACACTCAAGCACTAGGCCACCAGGGCTCAGCCATGCCACAGTTTTTTAATCCATTCTTCTATTGATGGAAATTTGGGTTGTTTCCAACTTCTTGCCATTGTGAACTGTGCCTTGATGAACACTGGAGCACAGATGTCTGGCCTCAGTTAGTTTCTTGCCTCTTCAGGGTATGTGCCCAGCAGGGGAATTGCTGGATCAGGTTGTACATAGTTTTCCTTCTGTTTTAAATATCGTCAAATCAATTTCCCTTGTGGCTGTACATAACTACAGGTCCACCAGCAGTGGATGAGAGTTCCTATCTCACCACAGTCCCTCCAACACTTACTGCTTTCTGATATTTTGGATTGGGCTATCTTCAGGGTATTAGGTGATATCTCATTGTTTAAATTTGCATTTCTCTTATGGCTAAAGATTGGGAATGTTTTCTCAGCTGTTTATTGGCCATTTGGATTTACTGTCATTGTAAAAGTTCCGTTCAGATCCTTTGTCCACCTCATCAATTGGCTATTAGTATTTTTTCACATTGTAAGCTAGCAGAATACTGTAGATTTTAGTGACAAAGTCTTTGTGTGATGTGTCATTGCTGAAGATGTTTTCCCAGTCTGTGAGCTCTCTTATTATTCTCAGCGAATTCTTTCAATGTACACAGGTGTTTTATCTTCAGTATATCCTACTTGTCAATTTGTGCCTCCTCTGTGTTTGTGCCCTTCCCCATTTCTGATAGCCTATGTAATACCCGTGCCAAATTCCAATTCCCTCATTGATGGCCCTAATTGTTTAGGGTTTTACCTCGAGGTCTGTAATCCACCTTGAGTCTATTCTTGTGCATGGAGAGAGGTAAGGGTCCCACTTCATTTTTTGCAGATAGATACCCATTTTTTCCAATACCACTTATTGAATAGGGCATTTGCTTTCCATTTAATATCCTTAAGCCCTTATCAAGGATCAGATTTTGAATGCCGATGATTT
Organism: Nesogale talazaci; assembly: GCA_004026705.1. NCBI lineage: Eukaryota > Metazoa > Chordata > Mammalia > Afrosoricida > Tenrecidae > Nesogale > Nesogale talazaci. The sequence goes on from PVJH01021121.1 coordinate 22,024, forward strand.
TATTTCTGGGTTTTCAATTCTTTTCCATTGGTCTGAGTATCTGTCATTATATTAATACCATGCAGGTTTGACCACTGTCACTGCCTATATGTGCTAAAGTCAGGTAAAGCAAGCCCTCCCTCCTGCCTATATGTGCTAAAGTCAGGTAAAGCAAACCCTCCTGCTGTCCTTCTTCTTGGGAAGTTCTCTGCTAATTTAGGGCTTCTTTCTTCTCTATATGAAACTGGTAATCAGTTTTTCCATTTCTTTGAAGAAAGATGATGGTAATTGTATCGGATTGCATTAAACTTATATAGTGCTTTAGGCAGAACTGACATCTTTGGTATACTGAGTTTTCCTCATACAAATCTTTTTTTTTTTAAGTCAGGAATATCCCTAGATATTTCAATTTGTGCTTGGTTATTGTTCAGGATACCACCTTTTTGATCTCCTCTTCTGTGGTCTTGTCTGATGTGTATTGCAGTTTGATAGACTTCTGTGTGTTGATCTTGTATCCTAAAATTCTACCATACTCCTCTATTGCTGCCAGCACTCCCCTTTTGGGACTTTTGGCATTGCCCTTATATAAAATCATATCATCTGTGAATAACGATTGTTTCACCTCTTCCTTCCCCAGGCAAATACCTTTGATGTTTTTTCTTTGCTTTATGCTGTTAGCCTAGACCTGCAGTGTGATGTTAAATAAAAGTGGGGAAAAGGGACATCCTTGTCTGGTCCCCTTTTTCAGTAGGATTATTTTCATCTTTTTCCTATTGACTACCAAGTTGGCATTGGCTTTTCATACATAGCTTGTTTGAGGAATTTTTCTCCCATTCCTATCTTCTTCAGTGTCTTAAACAGGAATTGGTGTCAGATGTTGTCGAATGTTTTTTCACATCTATCGATATTATTATGTGGTTCTTATAATTTTCCATGTCAATATGGTGAATGATACTAATGGTCTTTCCTAAGTTGAGTCATCCCTGCATGTCTGGTATGAATCCCACACTTGGTTATAGTGAATTATTTGTTTTATATACTTTTGTATTCTATTGGTCAGTTTTTTTGTTAAGGACTTTTGCATTACTATCCATTAGGGATATTGGTCTGTAAGTTCTCAATTCTTGTGAGACCCTTGCCTGGTTTTTGATATCAGAGTTACACTAGCTTCACTGAAGGAGTTTGGGAGTTTTTCATCTTTTTCTATGTTTTGGAAGAGTTTGTTTAGGATTGGTGTCAGTTCTTCCTTGAATGTCTGGTAGAATTCTCTTGTGAAGCCATCTGGTCCAGGGTATTTTTTGTTGGTGGAGGTAATTCCATGATAACCTGGTCTATTTCTTCTATTGCTATGGACCTGTTGAGATTCTTGATGTCCATTGGTGATAGACTAGGGAGGGATTGTTTGTCTAAGATTTTTTCTATGTTGTCCAAGTTGTTGAATGCATTGGTGTTCATTCTTTTGCAGTACTATGCAATTATCCTTTGATTTCATTAGGATGAGTCTTAATCCCCTTTCATCCCTCATCCTTGCTATTGAAAATTTGTTCCTTCCTTTCTATGGTTAGTTTTGCCAGTGACCTTTCAATTTTGTTTCTCGTTTCAAAGAACCAACATTTAGCAGCATTACTTTTTTCATTGATTTCTTATTTTCCCTCTACTCTATCTCAGCCCTGATTTTTATTATTTATTTTATTTTTCTACTAGTAGGCTTGTCCTATTGACTGTGTTCTAGTTGCTGTAAATTTTGTACCTGCATGTCAATCATAAGTCTTTTTTTTTCATGAGTACATGTATTGCTATTCTATGAAACGTCCTCTGATAACTGCCTTGCTGTGTCCCTTAAGTTTTGGTATGTTGTTTTCTCATTCTCATTGGTTTCTAGAAATTTCCTCATTTCATCTCTGATCTGGGTCAGTACATATCCCTTTTGCAATAGAGAGTTATTCATCCTCCAATCCTTGGCCTTTGTTTAGCCTACTGCTTCACCCTCCTGTGGTTTCACTCTTTCCCTAGTCAACCAGCCTTCTGTTATTGAAAGGCCATTTGGATGGTCCTCTGAAGGGACCTTTGTTGGGTGGTTGTGGACCCCCAAGTATGGTGCTGCATTGGGTGATCTCAGAAGAAGCCATGATGGTGTGGCCATGGCAGCTTGGGGCATGCAGGGGTGCCTGCTGCAGTGGGAGTATCACAGAAGGCAGGTGGGTGTGCCCGCTTTTGTGTAAGACACTAAAATGGTGGGCAGATTACCAAAGAAGTTGGGCAGTTGTTCACGCAGCAGTGGGAAACGTTGGCAAGTGTTGGTCAAGGCACTATGGTAAGCAAGAGGACAGTCCCTCAGTCACATGGGACCACAAAGGATGGTGTAGGATCTCTCCCAGCCATGTGCTTTTCTGATTTTTTGAATTGGGCTATCTATGAGGGTGTTGGGCAGCACCGTGATGTAAATGTATCAGTTATTCTATAGTTATATTTATTGTCCAGCTTTTGCATGCAGATGAAGTGATTTAAAGGGCTGCACCCTATTTCTCAAAGTTTTGTTCTTTAGCACTTTAAAGAGGTCTTGTGCAGCAGATTCCACCCCCCCCCCCATGACAATCTTTGTTTTTGTAGCTGCTGCTTTTGGGAATGCTAATTGTGAATCCAAATAAAATGAAATCTTTGACAACTCCAGTCTATGTTCCATGTATCATTGTTGTTGTCTATTTTCCTACTGTGTTGCTATTTTCCAATTGACAATCTGCACTGAAGGCTACAGTCTTTGATTTTCATCGACAAGTGCTTCAAGTCCTCTTTGATTACCACAAGGAAGGTTATGTCATCTGTATATTGCAGGTTATTCATAAGCATTCCTCTAATCCTAAGACTGCATTATTTACATATTCTAGTTTCTCATAGCATTTGCTCAGCGTAGAGACCGAATAAGTGAGGTGAAAGGATACAACCCTGATACAAACCTTTTCTTTTCTTTCTTTCTTTTTTTTTTTTTACGATGCAGTATGCCCTTTCCCTGTTGAAACAGCTTCATCACTTCAGAGTCCCCATGATCACAATGAAGTGCTCTGGAATTTCCATCAACTCCCCGAGCCTTGCTTTTGGCAAATGCTTATGCTTACAAGTCTTTCTTCAGTACTATGTCATTTAGTATCAGTGATTATTCATCACATGCTACTTGTTGAATGTCAACCAATTCCTTTTGGTACAGTGACTCTGTTCCTTCAAACTTTTGGTTCTTTTTGCCCATAGAATCTTTGGTATTTCAACTCAAAGTTTACACTAGTTCTTCATTTCGTTTAGCTTGTATTCCTCCTTTTCAACTTTTCAACTTCAAGGTTTTGCACACTTCATTATATCTCAGTAACTTTTATTTTGCCTTTCTCAGTAACCCTTAAAATTTTCTGTTCAGCTCTTTCCTTCATCTTTTCTTCCATTTGTTTTAGTTACTCTACATTAATAGTAAGTTTAAGATGCTTTTCTGACAACTATTTAGGTCTTTCTTTCTTACATTTCTAATGAGGTTTTGCATTCTTCATATCTTACATCTTATCATGATATTCTTGATATCATCCTACAACTCACCCCAAATTTTGGTTTTAATATTCAATGCATTGAATCTGGTTTTGAAATGGTCTCTAAGTTCAGATAGGATGCACTCAAGGTTATATTTTGGCTTTCATAGACAAATCTTCATTTTCTTCAGCTTCAGCCTGAATTGACATATGAGCACTTGAGGGATGGCTTGTATCATAGATGATCCTGGGTCTTGTTTGAGCTGCTGATATTGAACTTTTCCATCATCTTCTCTTATAGAGTCATCTCTTCTCATTCAGGAGTATCCCATATGGCAAGGTCTATGTATATAGATATAAATTTTGTAGTGTAATAAAGTATTAACAGTGAAGAAGTTATTGGTGTTACACAATCCTATCAATAAGATTATCCAACCTTATTTCTATCAACCAGGCCATATTTTACAATGACTATTCCTTCCTCTTTGTTTCCCACTTTCCCATTCTGAACACCAATAATTATCAATGTATCTTGATTCCATGCTTGATCTATTTCAACCTGAAGATGTTAGTGAAATTCTTCCATTTTTCAGCCCTAGCTTTATGGTGGCTGCATAAATCTGATGAATAGTTGTACTGACTAGATTTCTTTGTATATGTGTCGATATTATCCTATCATAACCATTGCACTTAAAGATATATCTTGAAGTGTCCCTTTTGACAATGAAACCGGCACCGTTCCACTCAAACGCGTCACTGCTGGGATAAAAAGTGAGAAGATTGTTGAACTCGAAATGGTCAAATCCTGTACATTTCAGCCTTATTGCCTAGGATATCCTTCTTCATGCATCCCATTTCACTTTACAATGCCTGCAAGTTTTCTAGACTTATGCTTTGTACATTCCACATTCTGGTTCTCAGGGGACACTTGCAAGTCTCTCTTCTCATTTTCAGTCATGCCCCATTAGCAAATGGGCAGCCTGAAAGTTATAGTCCAACCAAGTCATTAAAGTGAACTCTCTTTGAAGAGGGAAGCTCTTCTTCAGTCATATTTTAAATCCCTTCTCACCTGAGGGGCTCTTCTTCTGGCACTGTATCTGGTCATGCTATGCTGTTATTCCTGAAGTTTTCAGTGGTCAATTCCTCCTACGTGGACAACCCTCTTTTTTTTTCTAGATTTTTTTACCATTTTCTGAAGCTGTGCCCAAACCTGTTCACCATGGGTGACCTGTTGGTACTTGAAATGCTGATGGGATAGCTACCAAAAGCACAGTGATATTCACACTGCTACAGTATGACAAAATGACAGGCCAATAGTAAATGCATACCATAGGTATGGATGAAATCTACATATTAGAACTGCCCCTTCCCCATTGTTGTTATGACTTGCTGTGGAGTTGGTTACAATCTTTGGTGGACTTCTGAGCAGGGTGGTAGGCCAGGTTGACCAGTGAAACAAACCCAGGGAGACTCATATAAGTGTAAGAAGAGCTTTCTATTAAGTAATAATTATATATCAAGGAAACATCTTAGCCCAGTCTAACTCAAATCCGTAAGTCTGATACTCAGTCATAAGTCCCTCTACAGACTCACGCAGGCATATGCAATGATACAGAATGCAGGAAGATCACAGACTGGGGCTACAAAATTGCATGGATCCAATGATAGTGGCTCTGGCAGTAATCATGCCAGTCAGCAGGAATTTAAGGCAAAGAGGCCCCTCCTTTGGGAAGGCCATATTCAAAAGGAGGCCCCATCAGACTGTGATCTGATTGACAGGTTGAGTATCACTCCTACACTTTCATATCTTTTTAAGCTGACATAAAGTATGTCACTACCACATATATTAAAACTAAACTCTGCTCACTCATGTGTCACCTTCATGATTGTTGTATGTTTCAGCCCATCGTGGAGGTTACTGTGTCAAGCTATCTCACTGAGGGTTTCTTGCAGATGTAGTGCCTCGCTACTTTACCAAAAATAATTTCTTTTAATCTTTTAGGGGTTGGTCTTTCCTGAGGTGGTGTCCAAAGTGAGTGAGCCAAAGACTCACTTCCTCCTTCTACAGAATATTCTAGCTTTACATCCTCCAAGACTGCTTCTGGTAGCCCATCACTATTCTGGATACCAACTCTGTCACTCAAATGTGTCAGTCCTTCTCAAGCAGGGGTCCAATGTTTACCAGCACACCTGGATCCCACTGCACACAGGAGGAAGCTAACATTCAAGAGGTGGTGTAAGTCGTCCAACGTCACAGAACTGGAGCCTTGTTGACTCACCTGATGCCCATGCACTTTACTCTTTGCACCAGGAAGTTGCAGTACTACTGAGCTTTGAGAGGGTGCATTGGAATAGGTAAGAATATAGACCACAGTACAGATTATTATACAAAAGAAATAGATGCTGTGGTCTTCCAGTTAACAGCTTGCCAGGGCTGAAAGCGGAACACCCAAGGTTCTCTCCACAGTTGCCTCTTTTGAATCTCCCTCCCTAACTTTTCTCCCCACTGTGGGAGGAGCTACTGAAGAGCTAGATGCACTGGAGGAGATTATAATGTTTCCAGGCTCCCCATTGGAAGAAGCAAGGGAAGGTATTTCTAAGCCAAGTGTCTTGATGCTTTGGACTCCACTTTGCTCTGTAATTAGTGTCTATTTGTCTCCTTAAGTTAAACTGGTTTTTAGCAATTTAGAGCCAGGGAGCCCATGTTATTTCAGTGAAGTGATAAAAAAAAATGGATATGTAATTGAAATCTCGTTCTACTCCTCTGGGAACCTGGTCTGTTGCTTCCGTCGGCTGAATGATAAAGATTCGAGGCCCTGATCACAGGCAGATAAGTAGGCTGGTTTATTAGGATGAATCCCACAGGCAATTCCTAATCTACTAGTCTGTTTGTTAACTATCTGTCTTTTTAGGATATTTGGCTTGCATAATGTGATAATATAATAATGCACAAGCTCTTTAAAGGTGGAAATGAACCCAAATGAAAGACAAAGCAGCCACAGCTGGCATCTGCCCTCCCCACTGCAACAATCAATGATCACTTAGCCCAGGGTTGGTATTGAGTACCTATTGTTTGCATAGCCCTATGTTAAGGTTGAAAGAGGTGTCAAATGCCCATTCCTTGGCTTTAAGGTTCTAGTGAAGCCAATCCAACTGGCTCATGGGAAATTAATAAATGTTGGAAGAAGTTAATACTGTTATTAAAAGTTGTCAGTTGATCTAAAGCAGTGGTTCTAAACCTTCTTAAAGCTAGGACCCTCCCCCACATCATAAAATTATTTTTGTTGCTACTTCACAACTGTAATTTTGCTACTGATATGAAGTGGGCAATCCCTGTTAAAGGGTCATTTGACCCCCTAAGGGGTTGCAACCCACAGGTTGTGGAATTGATCTAAACAGGAAATTTGAGAGTTGGGTGGAAGTTCAGTCAAGTAGCTGAAGAATCCCATGAGATAGAGTAGATTTGCCCTAATTGTTTTTCTAGGCTTTAACCATTACAGGAGAAGGGACACACTCTCAACTGCTCACCAAAAGGTTGGTTGTTTGACTCTATCAGCTTCTTTGGGGGCGGGGGAGTGGTGTGGTGTGGTGTAGTAATGTGTATCTATAAATATTTCAGTCTTGGAAACTGTGGAACTACATAATCTCCTCTCAACTTGTGAAGGGGTAGAGTCTAGTCTGTCAATCAGGTCATTGCCAATGAGGTCTTTGTGTGGGCATGGCCTTCTCCTGGGGATTCTGGGAACACTTGTCTTCCTTGCTGGAGGCAGGAGACATTCTTTGCTTGGTATTCCTGTTGACAAGTCACATGGAACTATGTTGATAGAACCAGGCCCCTGGAGCTGGAGAAGCCTCGTGTAGACCCACACTAGTGCTGAGATGCTTCCACCACCACTGGATCCACAAGATTTTCCACCCACAGGCCTGTGATCTTCTGGCATTCTGAATCATTGCATGTGTTGCCTGAGTTTGAAGAGGAATTTATAGACTAGTATTGGACATATGGACTAATATAAGACAGACTTGATCTAGGCCGAGATGTTTTCTTAATGTACAATTATTTTTTCATATAAAACTCTTTCTTACACACTTGTGAGTGCCTGTGAATTTGTTTCTCAAGTCTACCCTGGCTGACCTAGGTGGCAGTGGGTTTGCTCTGGATGTATGATTGTGAATCTCTATAGGAAGAGGTTGCCAAGTCTTTCTCCCATGGATCTTCTAAGTGGGTTCAAACTTTTAGCTAGTTGTCATGCAACAACTTCTGGTTTCATAATCTTTCCCTGTTAAAAACCCTCCCTTCATGATCGCACAGGTAAGTGATCTTCTTTTATGGTGGGTTTTGTTGCTTCTGAGCTAGATGGCTGCTTGTTTATGCTCAAGCCTTTAAGACCTCGGATGCTCTATCTTTTGATAGCTGGGCCCATCTGCTTTCTTCACCACCCTTGCTCATGCTCTTACATGTCCTCAATTGGTACACTGGCGATGTGTGCACACAGTGATATATGTTTGTTTTGTTTTGTTTTGTTTTTCCAGCCCATTTGATGTCTATTGCCTAGACCTTTTACCATTTTCACCACCATCTGACCACGCTGACTGTTGTGCTTCTTCTGTGTGGCTGTGGCCTCTTCTCAGGTAAATGGTCTAATGTTTATCTTCAGGCTTTCAAGACACTTGATATATCCTTTGATGGCTGGGCACTTTCAGCTTTCTTCACCACATTTGTTTGTGCACCCATTTTACTTCAGTGATCGTGTTGGGCCATTGGGCCTCGAGGAATGCCAGATTCATAGAACAAAGTATTCTTGCATTGAGGGAGTACCAGGGTGAGGGCCCAAGGTTGAGGGAGCACCAGGGTGCGATCATGAGGTTCTGAAACAATCAGGTATCAAAGAACAAAAATCAAAATCAATGGACCAATTGACTCCCAATATCGCTGATGACAAATGGATACAAAGGCAAACAAAGTAGAAGAAACGATGGTACCCAGCTAACAAATGATTGAATGTCTGGAATCTCAAAGACTTGAAGATAATGGAGTCACCATTCAGCGCAGAAACAGCAAAGACCACATGCAGGAAGCACACCAGCATGCGTGATCAAGAGGGGCCGAAGGGAGCAGATATCGAGCACCAAAGAACAAGAATCACATCATTACATACGAGGAGGAGAGCAGGGTGGGGACCTAAGGCCCACTGGTGGGTAATTGGTCATCCCTTTACAGGGGAGTCACAGGGAGGAGACAGACCAGTCGAGGGGCAGCCAGGCAGTGATGATGCATACAAGTTTTCTCTAGTCCCTGAAGCCTTCCTCCCTGTCCCTCAACCATCATAGTCCCAACTCTACCTTGCAAATCCAGATGGACTGGAGAAGTCACACTGGCATAGAGGGGAGCTGGAGATATGGGGAAACCAGGATGGGTGGGCCCCTTTGGGACAATGGTTAGATTGGAGATACTGGAAGGATGGAGGGAAGAGGGGGTAGAGAGATGGAACCAACAGCAAGGATATATACACAAGCTCCTAATTGAAGGACGAGCATCAAAGGAGTGGGTTGGGGGAGAGGTCGGGCAGTGTAAAATATGACAGAACAATAACAATGTATAAAGTATTGAGGGTTGGAGGGGAGGAGAGACCAGGAGAAGAGGGGAAGGAATAGAAAAGCCAATACTAGGGGCTTAAGGGAAAAAGTGGACGATTGGAGAACAATAATAGAAGTGGTTATGTGAGGGTGCTTGACGAATATGCTTATTTATATATTGTGAAAAACAATGTATGAGCCCCAATAAAATGATTGGAAAAAAATAAAGGTATAGGCAATTCTCATAAAAAAACCCTCCCTTCAAAGAGCACCGAAGTGTTGAAATGGCATATCTCTACACTGATGAGCAATACTCATGTGAGCCCCCCTCTGGCAGGTGCAAGACATGTTTAGAGTCCTACCTGGCTCCTTTCCTGCCCTCTAAGGAAAGGGCTAGAGAGTGGACTTGCTGCTTGATACCTCTTCTCTTCTCCCTTTCTATGGCACTTACACGAATACTCAGAGAATGCTTCCCATTTGCTGAGCTCCCGGCTTGGCTTCTGCTAGACTCTGCTCAGTATTTCACACTCTGTGCCAAGATCTATGCTCCCACAAACCCATGAGCATGAGCAATAAAGAAATGAGCCCTCAGAGAGATGGGCTGGCTTGCAGAAGGTCACCACCCAGACAATATGCTGACTCCAAAGTGCATGCTTTTCCCATTAGCCTGACCAAGGTCACCCAGTAACTGCCCAATCTAGTCACATATAATATACACACACTTAGGCCTTATCCCATAGATTCTGACCTTCCAGATTTGGGGTGGAGGCCAAGTAGCTAAATTGTTAACAAACTTCTCAGGTGACAACTGTGCACCAATGGCTGAGAAGAGCGTTGCTGCCTATTTGTTTGCAAGCTCCTCACTCCCACCCTCTGAGAGGTCCTGAGGGGCACTGACTACGTTGGAGTCCCCTCTGTATCTCCAGGAACCAGGATACTACTGGGCACAACTTCCTTGTGTTTTAGTCTGGGTTGATAAGAGAAATAAATCCAGAGACACTTATATGTGTATAAGAAAGAACTGTGTATACAAGAGAATTTATATATGAAGAAAATATTCGAACCCAGTCCAGATAAAGTCTGTAAGTCTGACATTAGTCCCTAGGTCTGGTACCAGTTGTGCCAGGCAGGGTTCTCTTAGAGAAATAAAATTCAGGACACTAGTAATGCCTTTTTATATATTTATATACTGAGAAAGATATATAAGATAAAAAGATAACAAGTTAACTATAAAGCAATACAGATTGCTCGGTGCAACTCACTTGCGTGAGGCAACTAGAACACTGGCAGTCCTTCAATTCTTGAGGGCCGCTGAAAAGTCCTCTATAGAGCAATCCAGGCTATCTGGTTACAGGCAGCAAATGGCAGAGCAACAGTCACCAACAGTCACCAACTGTCACCAACAGTCAGCCAGATAACAAAGTCCAACAGTCCTCAAGAGATGTATATCCCAGAAGCATGGCGAAGTAGGACTTGAAGGATCCTCAACTCACAGTAACACAGTCCACGATTAGGTGTCCCATGGGTAGTGTTGCTTGGAGATCGAGGCACAGGACGAACAAGGCAGCTCTCTGGTCCGAAGATCAGGAAACAACAGAGAGAGAGGGCGGGACTTGCGAAGCACTTCCTATATCTGCCCTTCAATTCATCCCGCGTATTCATTGGCTGTGCCGTCACAACAGATCCACCAATCTTCTGTGGCCATGTTGGCATAACAAACCTACCCATCACACCAGTCTACAAATTCCTCTTCAGACTCACACAGCACATGGAAAATGATGCAGAATGCAGGAAGAGCACAGCTGGTGGGTGAAAATCTTTGTGAATGCAGTGGCAACAGAAGCATCTCAGCCCTGGTGTGGGTCTCCACGTGGCTCCTCCAGCTCTAGGCCTCTGGCTGCATCAGGGTAGCTCCATCTGACTCGTCAACAGGAAGGTCTCCCAGGGAGCCAAACAGAGAATCTGTATCTGGCCTCCAGTGAGCTATTTATCTCCTTCATGTCTCCAAATGAGGTCATCAAGCTGAAACCCGATTGACAAACTAGACTCCACCCTTTTGCAAATTGACAGGAGATTATGTAACTGTAACAATGTGCTCGCTACATTTTTTTTCTGTAGGAATGACTGAGTAGTATCACCTGACTTGACTCCCTTTGGGGGTATTCACTCCACAAGCAGCACACCTGCTTCAAGTTCCCTGGGACTCAGAACACATTGTGCCTAGGGAGGTTAGTTTGCAATATGTACCTCCTGCCAGCACCTGCAGTGATCGATGACCCCACAGGGACTCCTATCTCCTGGAACCCCAGCTGCCGTGGCCCTCCCTGAGTCAGAGGTGACCTGCTGAGGGAAAACCAGCCAAAGGTCAGGTAGAATTGGGGAGGTGGTGATTCACCAACAGTCTCCAGTGGACATGTCAAAGCAGCTCAGCACTGGCCCAGGAGAACTCCTCGGTGTGAAGTGGGATGCCTCAATTTTGGGGGGGGGGGCGATAATAATACGAGTTTCATGGAGTGCACAGAGCGTTTGGTGTGGAAGAAGCCAGGAGATTGCCTAATGACAGGCCCTCCACTGCATGTTCCTGGGAAGCACCAAATAAGCACGAGAGTTTCGTGTGGGGTCTACAAAAGTAGTGTTCTGTCCCCAGATGTATTGGGGCCATAATTGGTTACACAAAATTTTTATGTGTCCTGTTGATCAACCTTTGACGAGGTGCATTGTGCTCATCTGCCCTCTTGGGCACAATTGTGTGGATGGCTTAAGACCAAGTAGAGTCTTATTCTATTGTCCACAGAGTTGCTTTTTGATTTAAAAGGGACCCAACAGCTTCTATCAACAACAACAACAATAACAAGAGCAACAACAACAACCTTCACTTTGATTCTCCATATGCAATTCAGGCAGCATTGCTCAAAAGAGCTCTTAAAATCTATTTCTCAGGGACCCTATGTTTCTTGAATTTTTGAGGAGCACCATCATGATCTGGGATGATTCTCCTTGTTCCAACATCCAATACTCCTTATGTAGATTCAGAAACTGAGTGCCATAGCATGAAGGTAGAGGAATGGTCAGGGAGGAGGAAGGGTGGGAAAGGGAAAACCCATCACAAAATTGGATAGATCATCCCCCTGAAAATGGGATGAATAACAGAAATGTGGGTGCAGGGAGACAATAGACAGTGTAAGATATGAAATAACAATATGTAATTGATCAAGGATATGAGAGTGTGGAAGGGTTAGAGGGAGGGGAAAAAAGAAGAGTTTATACCAAGGGCCCAAGTAGAAAGAAAATGTTTTGGAAATGATGATGGAAATATATGTACAAACATGCTTGATACATTTAATGTATGGAATGCATATAAGAGCTATAAAAGCCCCCAATAGAATGATCTAAAAAAAACAGAAAGAAATAAGCATGGATTTATCAATGAAATGAACATGGATTTATCAAGACCTCAAAGCCAGTTAGTATTGGAGGAAGGCCCAGGAATACTGAGATTGCTTCTGGTGGCAGGATCTCACCTGTCATCACCATATGCTGGCAAGATGGTTCACTTAATCAAATGTGATGTTACCAGATTTAAACTGTGTCAGAAGAATGTGTCTCCAGTGTCCAACTTTTTCATAGTCCAAAGCTTAGACAAGTATGAACACACATAACACACTCACCTTCTATAGTCAAGCGAGGCTTCCAAGCTTTGACCATATTGTCCTTTTAGAGCATCCCAAGGAGAAAGAGAGTATACCAGTAACAGATAACATTGACTTTCAAGGACGCAGAGGATATGAGAGGCTAAGAAACATGTTGAAATCCTTCATGAAGTTAAATGACAGGTATAGGAAATAAACCCAAAGGCTCTGATTTGTCATCCAACTTCTGATTACACCTGCCTGGTCCAAAGAAGTTGTCTTTCTTCTCACTAGGTGGTAAGTGTACCTGACTGTGTGGATCCTTCATAGGTTGTGAAGCTCTTCGTTCCCCAGCTCAGGGCAGGGCTTGCTAACCTCACCCTCCAGGGATGGAGACGAACGTGAGTGAGACATTCCCCCTGGTGTGACTACGTGTCTAATTCCTTCTCAGGGCCTTCTTAAGCCCTTGGCCTCAATTATGTTCCACAATCAGCAACTGACACAAATTAATTATCTGCTGGGAAAAGAAAGGCTTTCTTTTATCTGTTTGAAAGTAGTCACCTTCTCATTTCAAGGATCAGCCTCATAAATTCCAAGGAAGGACAAAGAAGAGGGGTGCCTGGGAATGGGAGAGAGTGAGAGGGATGAGAAGAATACAGGCAGAGAGGAAGAGGGAGACGAGAGACAGAAAGGAGAAGTGGGAGAGTATGCAAGAGTTAATGCTGTGTTGGAAGTTCTATGATAAGAGAATGCTAGATAATTACAGGGAACATAGGAGAATGGGCTTACTTTTAAGGAAGGGTATCAGGGAAAGCTGTGATATTCAGCTGCATATTTAGTTAAAAGATCCATAAAATGCAAGCCCCTTGACCAAAGGAACAGTGCAAGCTTTCTTTATAGGGAATGTCATAGAGCAGCTGATCCATGAACATCCATCTGTTGCATGTATGAATGAGTCAGTAGACATTGGTCAAGCAAATGGGGCAGGAAAAGTCATTCAAGGAGTGAAGATAGTTGGAAGAGACCAGCAGTTCATCACAACTGAGAACAGTGTTTATGCTGAGGGTCGGACGATGCTATGGCTTTAATTAGATGCCCTTCAAAGAAATTCAGAAGTCCTGACCTCAAATATTCCTGAGAGGGGAGATGATCATGTGGACATGGAGCCAAGGAGTGCACCATGGACCATTGGTGACTTCCAGGAGCAGAGAGAGAGAGAGAGAGAGAGAGAGAGAGAAACATGAAACAGTTGCCCTCAGAGCCCTGGAAGGAATCAACATAGCGAATATCCTAGAACTGTGAGGCCATCCATTTCCATTCTGAGGAACTTTGTGGTGCTTTGTTAGGGGCGTGCTGGGAAACCAATCTAGAGGAGTAGGCAGGGCTTGGAAGTTTGGGCTGAAAGTCTTTGGTAATTATTAATGGAAGAATAAGAGCAGAGCCCTTTTTCTATATAAAATCCCCTTCTATGCTCATGGTCACTCCATGCAGAGCACCGTGAGGCTCTCCAACCGTTTCGCCCAGGCCACAGAGCCAGGCCAGTGCTTGATTCTGAACCAGAACCCAGTGATCATTTAATGATGGGATCCGGCAAGGGCCAATTCATAGTCGTTACGCACTCCGACTTGTGCTTTTCCTGTAGCCACTGAGCAGTCTCTGGGTTGGGATAGAGCCTGGGCATGTGTTTTCATGGAAAGGAAAGTCCATTTGTTAAAAATCTATACACGCCATTCAAATAGCATGTGGGCAGTAATGTTTTCAACATGGAATGTGCTAATTCCCAACTCCCTAGGTCCCTATGAAGAACAACAACAGCAAATACCAGTTGCTGCTGAGCCAGCTCTGACTCATGACTACCCCATGACTGTCAGAGTCCAGAGTCGGGCTGTGCTCCACGGTGTTTTTTGATGCTTTGTGCTTGGGAAGCAGATTACTAAGCCTTTGCCCTAAGGCACCCAGAGGTGGACTCAAACCTCAGCCTCTGCCTGTTAACTAGCAGCCAAGCACACGAATACCACCCAGGGATCCTCTATGGTTACCTTTATTCTTCTTAAGATCCAAGCAAGAGAAGGGGGCCCTTGGGGTTCTTCCCTTGTTCTGTCAAGCTAAAGGGAAACGAGGGAGAATCCAGGAAATAAACTGGTAGACGGACATCTGCCCCGGGGACTCACCAGGGCATGTCCTCCCCTGGAGGAAAATTGTTGAGGATGGGATGCAAAGGTGGAGAGAACAATCAGCCTTATCTATATGAGAGGTGTACCTCCTAAGACGGGGGGGCCAAACCGTATCAGGAGGGGGGATGAGGTGGCCAGAACCCTTCTTGATGCATCCTCCCAATGAGAGATCAAGTTACAAGGGGGTGGTGAAACCAGTCCAACCCAAGTTTGAATTCTGGACCTGCCACTTGTCGTCCAGATGGACTCCGCTGTAACAGTATCATCATAGGCACCCGTAGATCTCACATCACAAGCATAATCTCAGGGCAGATCCCTTATTAGGAGACTGGTAGAATGAGTGCTTGTTAGGGTCCCCATTTTCTAGATGAGAAAACAAGATCAGAGAATAATTTGACCAAAGTCACTCCAAAAACAATACATCTGGCACTTTTACGTTCCTTAAAGTCCATGACACTGCACAGAAAAAGTCAGGTCCCCTGGGCAGTACCAACACGGAATCTTAGCAAGGACCAGAAGTCCAAACGCCAGAGAAAGTATTTCAGATCCCCAAGGTCTTATGCCAAGGGACCCAGAGAACAGAAACCTGGCTCATTAACATAGAGGTGGGGACCCCAGGACTTCTGAGCTGCTTTACCAGCTTCCTCGATCCCCTGCCCACTGCCCTTCTCTCCCAGTTTGCTGCCTAATTATAGAGCTGTTGATGCAAATTATTCTAATAACTGGTGCTAATTTATACACATTTACATATAATTTGCAATTCATTTGCTGTCCACATTTAGTCAGACTTCACTAATTCATACCAAAGTGGAGTCGTGCCATCTGAAATGAAAAGTCTAAACTGGAGAATAATGCAATGGCTTATCACGGTTGAGTTTTATCTTAAACAGGAGTGTGGGCTTTAAAGTTAAATATGAAAGGTAAAATAGATATATTCAAAAAGCGCCTTGAAAATTCTTAAAATCTCCAAAAAACCTTGAGCTCAGAAGCTCAAAAGCCAGAACCTGATGCCTTTTATTTCCCTTGAATTTTAGTTGTGGAGGATGGGCAACAGGTAAATAAAAGCTTCTTCTCCATTCCCCCACTCAGGCCCCCTTGCTCCTTTCTCTCGGACTTTCGGTAATGAAGAAAGTTAATTGGGGGTTGTGATTCCACCTCCTAATTCAGTATGGAGTAGTAATATTTTTTTCTTTTGGACATTCAAGGTATGTAGATTGTAATTAATGGAGACGGGAGAAACCATAAGGTAAATTTGGCTTAGCTATATTTAGGTCAGGTAGTTAGCGAACATGATTCAGGGAGTGTGAAAGTGACAACCATAAATGGGTTTGTAAGGTACGCACTCTTGGTAGTACTAGAGAAAGATATTGTGCTAAAATACATTTACCCACACACAGAGACACACCTGTAACCCTACATACATATCGTCTTAGGTCAGGCTTCCTAGATGCAGATACTGAATGTCCTGAGTAGAGATTTATTGGCAGAGAGGTGGTAGTGGGAGAGAGAGAGTTTTTTTAGAACTGAGGAAAGCAGGAGGCCAAGGGGGTAAAGCTCAGTAAAAATGTTGTCTCTGCTGCAAAGTAGCCTTAGACTAATGTCACGGGGGAACACAAGTCTAGAGGACTAAATCCACCCCAGAGTGACTCTTCTTTAGTTCTTTTCTGCCAGTCAGTAGCTGACTGAATTTGGCTTCAGGAGGCAAGGGAGTCATAGTTATAGGTTAAAGGTGGCCAATGCTCACAGGAGGTGGGGTTTTCTGGATAGGGCACCAAAGTATCCAGTAAAGGCCAGCCCTCGGATAGCTCTGATCCACTTGTTTCTATTATCATTAAGTTAGTCCATTTAGACCAAGCATCTGCAGACCCTTGACTGGTCACAATTTTATGGAAGAAAAAAAATTAAAAGAAGCACTAAAAGAATGAACCATAGGCCTGTTTCTTCCTCCCATTACTCAGCTTCTACTTCTGTAAATTCTAGGTTTTTTTCTCATGTTTAGTTAATAGTTCTTCTGCTTTAAATTACTTACCTGGTGAGTTGATGGAGCCTATACTGTCTAAGGTAAGCGCTTTCCAGTCCCTTGGTATGTGGGCTGCAGCATAATTAAAAATAGGGGATTATGTTGCTTCCACACTCAAAGAAGTCTACTGAGCATTGTGTGCCTGAAAGTAGGTACTATGGATGAATCAGTATGATGTAAGGAGCAGTGCAAAGGGCAGTAATATGTCTTTTATATTTATGGGGATATATCACTAGACCCACCTTCCTGCTGCCATAAAGTTAATACCAACTCATTCAGAAACTGTAAATATTTATGGAGCAGATCGCCTCTTCTTTCTTTTAGTAAAGCATCTGGTGGGTTTGAACTACCAACCTTGCTGT
>PVJH01021122.1:0-39260 GCA_004026705.1 Nesogale talazaci
ATTTAGCTGTTGACTTCTTCATTGTGTCTTGTTCTGGTAGGAAAATAATTCAGATGGTGCTCTTTTTTTATAGCATTGGTCATTGATCTTAGATTTTTTTCTGCCTCTTTTATTACCTTGTTTGATTGTCTTTCTGATTTTCTGAGGTCAGCCTGGTTGTCTTCCAGATCACTGATATGGGTCTCAGCCTCCTCTAATTTATTCATGAGATGGGTGATCTTGTATGAATTTTCTGCTACTTCCTCTGTTAACTTCTGTCTTTCCTTGGACTGGGAGAGCTCCCAGAACTTGGTTGATGCCCCCCATATTTCCAGAACAAGGTTTGGTTTGAGGGTAGGGTACCCTCTGAGCCTGCGATGTACTCTGCACTGATCTACTCACTGGCAGGCCCTTCAAAAACCCAGATGGTGGCACATGACTCTGCTACCCTGGAGCTTGAGGCACAGCCTTCAGTGGGCTCACAGGGGGCATCAGCCTGCACACTACAGGTTCTCACCACAGATCCATATTACCAAACAGACTCCTGCATTAAGGCAAAGCAAAACACAGCTTGCAGCCCAGGTTAGTTGTGGTGGTCACAGGCTGAGGGCTAAGACTAAGGCATTAGGCAATTTCTTGCGGTAAGCCCTGTCACCACGCAGACTCTTACACAAAGACAAAGCAATCCATCGCTTGCAGCCCCGATCTGGCGTGGTGCCCTCGGGTTGCCAGCTAAGGCCTTGGCACCACAAAAATTCCCGCAGTGTGCCGACCCAGTCTCCTGCGATAAGACAAAGTGGCATGATGCAGCATGGTGGCAAAGGTCGATGCGTTAGGACCGCAACACCAGGTGAGTCCACCCAGACTCCCGCGCTAAGACAAAGCGACTCGTAGGGCAGCCTAGATCTGGCGCAGCAACTTCCGGTGGCAAGTTTTTAAAGTTCGAGTCTGGCCCTCGTTCTTGCAGTAGGCTTCTTGGGCTTCCCACAGCTCAGGCTGAGACAGGTTGTGGCACAAATCACAGGGGAAATGGTGTGCGGGGAGTGCAGAACCTGTAATGCCAGGGCTGGGGTTCTGCTGATCAGACTAGGGTGGCCCCTTGGAGTTGGAGATGAACCAGGCACTGGCGTTGGGTTCACCAGCCCCAAGCAATCAATACTGCTGCGGGTTCAGTCCTGGGTTCTGGGTTGCTGCAGGGAGGGACCAGGGCCCATAGTCAGAGTTGCCATTATCCCCTTCCACGGAGAGGGAACTGTGGGAGACAGGCGCGGCTCCCTTAGGTGGGAGACACAAGTGGACCGTTGCTGTGTGGTCATCAGGAGTTTTTTGGAACTCTACACCATGGCCGTCCTGGTCCTGAGGCAGAGACCAGGGCAGGCGGTATATGGGGGGAGGCACTGGCTGATGATGAGGCACACAAAGGTCCCCCAGCCGGCGGGAAATCCCTGATATATGGATCCTGATCTCGAAGCTTGAGACAAAGCAGACATGGGGCAGGGCCGCCTCCTGGACCTGGGCGACCCATTATAGGGACCTCTCCACTCACCAGAACACTTCCATTTGACTTCCTGGACACCAGACCCCCTGGTGGTGTTTTTACCTGTGAATTAGACAGCTAACTGCCAGGTTGATGGTTCAAAACCACCACCTACTCCCCAGGCCAACGAAATGACTATTTGCTCCTGTAGAGATTTACTGCTTTGAAACCCAATGGAGGATCTCCATGTGTCAGAATTTACCAATGATAGTGAGGTTTTTTTGTTTTTTTTTTTTTCTGGGGGGTGGTGACAATGGGATTTCAAATCTGAATAAAATTATACTCATGGGAATTCTGGCAGAATTCCCTTCCATTTCTCTTTCAGTTTCTGGTAGTCTTGAGTGTTTCTTGGCATTCTTTGAACTATAGATAGGTCTTCTTCTATCTGTGCCTTTGTTTCTATATATCGTCTTACCTTTTGTAAGAAATTATACCGAAGAAATTGAAATTAGGGACCACCCTATTCCAATGTGACTTAACAGATGACCACCAAAGAAAGATTCTATTTCTACATATAGTGTCCCAAACACACGTACAAGAGTGATCTTCAGCCTTTATTTTTATGTTGGCACCGGTCACTCCATAGCCCCTCTATGCTTAGAATAATTCTTATTAAATTATAGTTAAGAAGTTATTTTAAAAATCTTCTGACTCTCTAAGCAATCCTTTGAGTTAGATAGGGACCACTTCACAACTGAGGAGAGTCCCAAAGGAAAGTGGTTTACTATTTATATACTTATTTACATAAAAGATGATTTATAATCAGCTATTAATAACACTTGGGCCTTCAAAAGAGTTTGTAAGTCATATGTAAGTAAAAACTCAGATATTAAAACTTTCTTTTGCAGGAAAAATACCCTCCTCCTACAGGATATTAGAAACTTATATATAACATTCTAGTGTTTATCGCTGAACTTCCAAGAATAAAAGATAAGAGTTCCTGTTTTCTCTTAGTAGTACAATAATTTCAGACTTGTTCTCTCCTAGCATTAAATTCAAGAAGCTAGTTATTGTGTGTGTTCTTATGAAAGTGACATTGAGTAATATAATACATATCTTAAAAATGGTTAGGAAAGGATAGATTTTTCCCCTTTTTACTTTTTATTTATTTGTATGCTACTACCCTTGTTGTTAGGGTGGTTTAGCAATAAATGAATAAAGAAACAACAGTCAAGAAATGACATAACACGATATATTGGGGACATCTGTTGCAGAAGATCTCATTAGTGTTTTAAAGGCAAAGCTGCAACTTTGATGACTAAGATATACTTGACCCACCCTATGGTACTTTTCATTATCTCATATGCCTGAAAAATCTGGGTAACCCAAAAATAGGACTTCAAATTAATTGATATATTTAAATTACAGTGCTGACAACAAATATTTGATGTGCCATGAACTATTTGAATAACAAGTCTGTCTTGGATAAAGTAAAGCCAGAAGCTCCTTAGAAGTAAGGATGATGAGACTTTGTTGTGCTTTCTTTGCACATGCTCTCAAGGGGGAACCATCCTTAGAGTAGGACACCATGCTTGGTAAAGTTAGGAGGTCCGTGAAAAAAAAGTGGAATAATCTCGGTGAGAGGAATTGACTCAAAGACTCAAACATAAAAGTGGTTAGAATGGAGCAGGATCGGCCTATATTTCCTTTTATTGTACACAGAGTGCCTGTGAGTCAGAAAAGACTCTAGATTCAACAGAATTTTTTGGTTGACTTTCAATAAAAACAAGATAATATTATATTCTCATTCACTGCCGTGGAATCCATACCTATTCACAGGGATGCTATCAGGTAGGGTAGAACCACTCTGGGGATTTTCCGATACTCTAATTCTTAAACAGAGTAGAAAGCCATGTCTTTCTCCCAGGAAGGGTTGTTGTTGTCAAATTGCTGACCTTGCAGATTCTAAATATGTCATTTCCTATGAAGCAGGGACCAAGCATTCTTCTATACCCAATACTTCTTTACCTATTCTGAGACCAACTATTCCTCCCACGGTACTCTATATTGGTTTCCATAATTCATTGCAATGGCTACAGAAAACTCACAGACAACATTGACAATTTAGGGAAGCTAATCGTCTACCACTAGTCAGGATCAGCAAACAGTAAGGATGCAGCTACTAATTTTTAGCAACACTTCTCCACAGCCAGCTCCCAAGTGGCTTTCCAGTTCTCAGCCAAATGGTCCCTTAGCCTTTGCTTCCATGGAACAGGAAGTCAGGCCACCCGTCACCCAGTCTTTCAGTTCCAAAGTCTCAGGACAAATGAGGATAAGGCACTCCATAGTCTCAGAGCTGCTTCTTAAGCCTATGTGGCACAGACTCCAGTGCATCTGATCTTCGTGTCTTCTGCAAATTAGGCAGAGATCTTGGACATGCTCTTCCAAATGGCCCTTGGATTTCTCTCTGTTTCAGATGACTCTTCCGTACTAAAGGAATGTTTGGATGGAAGTTTGGTTTTTCTGTAAACTGACCCTACCATCTCGGAAAATAAAGGATGATGTCTTAAGTCACATCCTCTAGTAAAGTAGTCTTAAAGATGCTCCCACGAAGACAAAGGGGAGAACTTGGCTAACATCCTCTACTACAGGGGTGCTCAATACATTGATAGCAATCTACCAGTCAATTACAAATATAGTGTGAGTATATCATATGGCATTAAAAAATAGATATACATCTATCATCAATTATGCCACTACACTGATATACAGTGCAGCCAATCAGATGCAATCTTAGGTGTCAAACACATTTGCAAACAACTGCCCTAAGTGCAACAAAAATGACAAACTAAGCTATCACCCTAGTGGTTTAGTGGTTGAGTGTGGGACTGCGCCCCGCAGGCTTGGTGATTCAAATCCAGCGGCAGCTCTCAGGAGCAGCGCTAGTTAGCTCCCATGACCACCAGAGGGTAGTGATGCCAAAAAAAAAAAAAAAAAAAGGAAGCGGTATTAAAATGAGTAGGGGGGAACTGGACCAAGTAAGAAAACAAAAACGTGTCACTTTCATATGAAATGGGAGATTTTGACACTACAAGTAGACATTCAGCTTAAATCCATAGCACACGAACAGTTCTGGAGCTTACTTGCAGAGGGAAAGTTCCCAAACCTGAGAAAATGTGCTACCTCCTTGACTGCATTATTCAGCTCTACTTATTGATGTGAGCCTTTTCCCACATAAAGCTCATGAAGTTCAAGTGCCTTTCCACCGTGACTGATAATCATTTGGAAGTGTGCTTGAGGCTGGCTGTCAGCAGCTACTGCCCAGATTATGCATCCCTATTTCATTCCATTCATCACAAATCATCAGAGTAAACTCAGGTAATGACAAAAAATGTACACAGTTAGTGGTTGTGCACGGGACTGCAGCCCACTGGGACGGAGGTTCAATTCCAGCAGTGGAATTGCTACTCCCACCACCGGAGAGCAGTGATGCCCCCCCCCCCCAAAAAAAAAGTACACAGTAATTTGTGTTGTGTTGTATAATATGGCCCCATGTGCTTATGCAAAGTACATAAACATACATATAATGAATTCTCAATGTATTTATGAATAGATGTAATAAATAGATAAAATAAATATATGTTTTGCACTTTTCATTTGGTAGATCATTTTGACTTATCATTTTATAAGTAGCTCACATGCTGAAAAAGTATGAACACCCCTCTGCTTCACTCTGATCAAGGTTTAACTCAACCTTAACTCTGTAAGAGAACTTCTTCCAAAATGGGATCAATGCCACATGTATAAGAGTTCAGAAGTATAATGCAACACATACAGAATTATGGTTAGAAGGGATGTATTAATTGACTATATGTCACTTTGAAACTGACCCAAATTAAGATGTTTTATGTTATTGTTTCCAGAATCAATAGCAAGACTGAACTCATTAAGATTCTGATATATGCACTAGCAAAATAAAAAGACTCTTATCTCTTCATCAGAATACATGATGTTTCGCCCAAGAAAAGACTTTTTTAATAAATAAGATTTATAATTCCATTATCATAGACTTTTGTGAACCAGATACTTTATATTGGGCCTAATATATTTTGAACACAGATGTCCAAACCATACGAGAAAATCACTGTTAAATCAGAATTACAACTTAATTTGAGTGAGTCTATGAGCTGATTGGCCCTTCAGGAGAAGTTGGCTGAAAAGTATACTCCTAAGAAATAGAATGAATTAACTTGCTGGATGGATTTAGTGCAGTCCATTTTAGCACCTGAGAACTTCTGCCAAAGACAACAATTTTAGATTCAGCAGAGTTGACGTTAAGCTGTTCTGTCTGACAGTAATTAGCCAGAAGACTTTATTGCTTCTGGAGGTTACTCCTAGCTCATCATATAAAGCCATGCCATCACTAGAGATGCCTTTCTTCCTTTTTGCTATGGCAGGCGGGCTTGTATCCAATTCATCTAAAAATGGAGCCAAGCTATTTAGGTGTAAGTTAAAGTGAAGAGGGACTACATACAGCATTAGCTCTTTCTTAAACTGTTTGAAATTAGAATTTGATCAGTCCAGGGACTCTGTCCTCTCACTCTGCTTCTGGCAAAAATACTGCAATATAGGAATTGAGGAAGCACAAATATTTAAGGTTCTATGCTGAGATCACTATTTTGGCCTAAAGGCAGTTCCTACTTCTCTGCCTGCTTCAGAAGCTGACACTCTGGGAAATGACAACATTGTAGACACTGATATTATTATGTAAAGTTTCTGTGATCATAATCCAACAGCACATGATTTTGACAAGTATATATAGAGTCAAATGAGAGACCAATGAGTTATCTGAAGAACCTTGCATTTGTTGTTAACATGGTGTGTTGAATGAGTGTCGAATGATGGGTTGTATGTACATTATTTTCCATAATGTATGGGTAGTAAGGCCTAGGGCTGAGAGGCACAGCCAATTGAGAGGGCATTTTGAAGGGCAATCCAGAAAATTAGAACCCAATTTTTATTCTTTATTGTTGTTATTTATCATCAAGTTCACTGTTATTTACAGCAAACTTATGTATAAAAGAACAAGATATTTTCCGGTTCTGAACCACCCTTACAAGCGATTGTATATTTGAGCAGTCACATTTTTGCAACTACCATTCACTCCCCATTATGATGGAGTTCTCTGATGTTTGCTCACACTCCACTTTAAAAAGTGTGATGTCCTGGGTTCAAGATGATGCTTCCATGATGACCTGTACAATGTAAGCAAGATAAAGTCTCCCTCTCCTCACTTCTCAGGATTACTTTTGGCTGTTCTTCTGAGATTAATGTGTCTCATCTTCTGATGGTACACAGTGATCAGAGGAGTTGGATTATGAGGGTGGGCAGTGAATTTCGTTTGGGTTTGCCAACAGTTTACATGCTTTCATGTTCTTCACCAATGCCATGGTATAAATTCATCAATTATCCTCCCATATTTCTTTTTTTATTATACAGTTTTGACATGCATGTGACAAAAATAATAGGCATAGATTTGAAGATAAAGGAAAATTTCCATATGAAGGTGATTAAACCACTCTGAATTTGGCTTGAGGAGAGTAGAAAATCAATCTCATTTGCACAATTTTCAATAGAAAAAATAACACTTTTAAAACTCATTATGACAACTAATGATTTTCATTAAATTATCTTAGAAAATCATGTGCATAAGCAATGTGAAAATATTTTCTTAGTAGGAAGAGTAAATAGTACGCTCAATCACTCAGCAAGATATTGGTGTCTCCAATCCACCCCAAAACTTGAAACAAATAAATCAATCAGTCCTGAGGACCCTATAAAAGGAAATTCTACTCAGAGACCCATAGACTAACATGGGTGGAAATAACCTCGGAAATAACAAACAAGCAAATGAAAAATGAAGGTTGGGTTTGATAGTCTCCAAATTTTCTGATATCATATAATAATGCTTTCCAAAAGTTTTCCAGTAGACATTTTTGAATTTAAGAAACACCCATGTGACTTCCTCTGAAGCCTAATTGACATTCTATTTCATTGTAATTAAGACATTTTAAGAGGCCTACTAATGTTGTCGGAAGTTCTGGTGATACCGTGGGGTAAACATGGAATGATAACTATAAGGCAAAACTCTAAATCCAAAATCACTGACCACTGACAATGCAATCAGAAACTCAATACGAAACCATTGTACTTCCACGGGCCCCTAAATGCTGTGCCTTTCATTGCTTTTGCTTTTTGTGTATGTGGGAAAAAGATGAGGGTATTTGATTTATAAAGATCTATGTTTTAGGAAACTATGTAGGGTCATGATGACTCAGAATGAACTCTATGGTAGTGTTTTGTTATTGTTGTTTTATGTCATTTAGCATCCTCTTATTTCCTCTTGTGATCACCATAGAAACTCCTGTACTTCACCCCATTAGCAATCATTGATTTTGCTGCAGTTTTTCTTAACGTTCTGAGAATAGTCTTGTCCATCTCCGAGATTCCAGCCTTCTTCAAGGTCCACCATTGAGTCTTGGGGAGCATCTTCCTCCTAGAAACTACTTTAATAATCTAAACATTTTTGTTTGTCCCTGAACCATAAAAATACTGTCTAACTCTGAAAATGCATCCTCAAGGTTGCTTTAGAAATAGATTTCTTAAGAGTAACTTCGATTGTCCTTTTTTTATTTTCACTTTTTAACATCTAACCAATATTTCATTATACTGAATTATCTATGTTAATAGAAACAATTCAGGTTTTATTCCTTGAACTCAAATCAGTACTGAATAACATGCAATCTATTACTCAGAGATTTTGCTTTTGGAAATGCTTCCTGCTCCTAATTTATCAGAAAACAATGAAAGAAATTCAATTAGGATTAAAGCAAACAATTTATAGTAAGAAAAATTCAAATGTGCACAACAATTTTTTTCTCAGAAGATCAGATGGCTACATTAAATATACACACAGTATGTGTGTGTGTGTATACACAATTTCAGGACAAGTGAATTATTGTATGTGTGTGTAGTATGTGTGTGTGTATGCACAATTGCAGGACAAGTAAATGTGGTTCTTACAGCCAGTCTCTAACACTCACCAAATGACCTTTCCTGCACACATCTGATAAGAAGGAAACTGGCAGGATTTTCCTGTGCTGCAGCATGAACAGCATTCTCTAGAAGGCCATCCTGCTGTGCGTACAAGGAGCAGTTTGAGAACTGGAGGAAGCATCTTGTTCCCAGCAAGAGGCAGCAGTAGAGCACAGCCCCTGGAGCTGAGATGGCTGGACAGCTGGCACGTCAGAGGAGTGACAGCAGAAGCAGGAGTCAGAGTGTGGGACAGAACGATGGACCTCCCAAACCAGAGAGCAAGTAAGTCTTAGTGCTTGTGTGTAGGAGGCCAGCTTGCAAAGTGAAGTGTCCCTTGGCACTGGGTTGGCCGAGTTGGCTTTCTGATCCACAGGAGTGGAGCCGTCAGACTGAAGCTGACTGGAGTGGGTTGCTTCTTGGCAATGAATGCTGGTAGTAGAATGTGTTGAAGCATGGACCTTGAGCTGAATGCCTTTGGGTAGAGGCTGAGAAGAGAGTGGTATGTCTCTGAGCATGTATTAGCAGACCTGAAAGAACTGTGTCGCTTGTCCCGATAAACAACCCAACCCTGAGCATTTCTCACTGGCATTAAAGCTTGTTAACTTTCTTTCTTTTTTTGGGGGGGGGGCATCACTGCCTTCGGGTGTGTGTAGGAAACCAAGCCTTGCTCCAGAAGAGCTGCTGTTGGATTTGAACTGCCAACTCAGTGGGCCGCAGTCCCTTTAAATTTCTTAATAAACATTTTAATCATGAATTTGGTCTGTGAGTTCTATATATCTTGTGAGCTACAGTGGATCCTAGAAATTAGAGAAGTAAAATATAGAACATTAATTAGGTCATATATAATTAATACACATATCCACACTTGTATAATCATAGTTAGAAATTGTGTCTACTAGATACTCTGGGATAAGGATAGCAGTAAAGCTCAACATATCAATTGGACTACAGCTTCATGACATAATTCTTTTTGTATAAGAGAGAGAGACCAAGCAGAGTCAAGTTCTCCTGGCCTTCACCTTTGGCTTAGCTGGAGCTGGTTCCTCAGTTTCCTTTGGCTGAGAGTTTCAAGAAGACTTCTTGTGTGAATTCATTCATACAAATTTGGACACCCACATACACCAATCTGTGTCATTCTGCTTGGTCATCTTGCTTCCTGTTCAACAATTTATAGGAATCAGAAGAGACCTGACTTGAAATGGACTGATTTTATTTATTTCTACAACTTTTCTATATACAGTTTATGGGAGTATCACTGATTTTGCTTCTCTAGAGCTCACAACACAGCACATACAAGCTTATACATATACATGTGCACACACACACCAATGGAGCAATAACAGTCTTCAAATTGATTATATATTACAATGTACCACAGAAACACACTTGCAGGTATTTGATTTACATTCCATTATGCCATGATGCATAGCAGATTTGGATGTGTTATCAGCCAAGTACATCTTGACAATGGCCAATTTCTATTGCAAATACTGCATTCCTGAACCAGTATTCTTATATGTGCAAGTTGTTTTAGAGTAATATGATGATGAACTCCCCACAATAATCCATTGCTAATCACAATACTACAACCACCAATTTATGTCAAATATGCTCTAATTAATTGTTCTCCTTTGAGTAGAACTGTATTCCATATCAGATTCTGTGACTGACTTTTAAAAGTAGATTGCCAAATCTAAACTTCCAAGGTGCCTCTGAACTTTGTATTTAAACATCCATGTTTTCTAGGGTAGTAACTCAGGACATTAGCTATGGGTACCACCTATGAATCTTGATCCTCAACTCTAAAATCTTCAAATGTTATTCTATCTTCCTGCTTAGGCTTTTAAATTTAGATTATAAAAATAAAAATCCTATCATGCCTAATTATACCCAGCTAAAATTCATGCTTTTAAAACTAATTCCACATTCAGTATCTCAAGCACTAGGTCTATTTCTCATAAACCAGTTTCAAAACTTCTCTAAACTTTTGTGTGTTTTGTTTCAATGACCACTTTTCCCACCTTTGTTACGTATCATGGGAAAGAAACAGAGGTATAAACTGAGCTCTTCCACTCTCATGTTTTGCACAGACACTTAAAATTATTTTTTCATTCCAGATTTATTTCATGGAAAGATATATATGTATATTCAGTTTCTCAAGTTTCTGTGTTCTTTTTCCTTGAAATGAGTGACCCGAAGTGACTTCACTGCTCTACTTCTATTCCAATGATTATGCCACATTCTCCTCTCAATACTATGCTTAACTTTTTTTCTCTAGAATATCGTTTTCTTTACCAATGCTCTGTTTAAGGTGAGACAATGGGCCTGGGCCAATATAGAAGAATAATGGAAGATTTTTCATCATAAAAGGAATTGGAGTTACCTTTCTATTCATACTCTTTGCTACATAGAGGGACACTCCAAGAGATAGGATATCCAGGAAAATATGTGTGCTTCGTTAATTATTTTTAAAACATGTTTCTAATAATCTCTAAATCTTTAGGTTCATAAGTGCTCATTTTCAAAAGAACAAAATAATGTCAGAAGAGCTAATAAAGATTTTTTTTAATTCATGAAAAGATGTTTATTGAAATATGCTTGCAAACTAAATTTATTTACATACACTGTGGATTGAAATGCCCGTCTCCACACAGGCAAATACATATCAAAGTCCTAATTCTCGACACCTGAGAGTATGACCTTATCTAGAAACAACTTTGAAGGTATGATTCATTATTTAATATGGAATCATAATGGGGCAGGGTGAATACTGTGCAATACGAGTCTTGTCTTTATAAGAGAAGGAGAAAACACACAGAGACGTAGAGACACCGAGGGGAGATCACTATGCAGTGAAAATGGAAGTGGAGATTGAAGTTATGCCATCACATACTAAGAAACCCACAGGGGACCTAAAACTGATGGGAAAGGAAAGATCTTTCCTTCACTAGGACTTTCCCTAGGGAAAATTGTGATCAACACCCTAAATTCAGACACTTGGAACCTTCTGGTTGCATTAAACTATGTAGTTTTTTTTATTGTTTGTTTGGTTGGCTTTTTACATTTTTTTACTACAACCCTAGGAAATTAATATAAGCTAGAATATTTAAGGCATACATGTATGACTTCACTTATTTTTCTTGCAACTCAGTAATGGATCCTTTTCCCTGCCATTCTAAACATAAAGGAATTGATCACTGAAAGCCTTAGCTATTTCCTAGGGTCATCCAGCTATTTCCTATGTTCATACAGTTATTTCTTATGGTATCCAGCTATTTCCTAGTATCGACCAGCTATTTCTATGGCCATACAACTATTCCCTATGGTCATCCAGCTATTTCCTGTGTTCACACAACTATTTCCTATGGTCATACAGTTATTTCCTATGGTCATACAGCTATTTCCTATGGTCATACAGTTATTTCAATTGTCATATGGTTATTCCCTATATTATAGGAAACAGGACTTCTAGTCATTCAGCTATTTCTTACGGCCCTATAGCTATTTCCTATTGTCACACAGCTATGTCTATGGCCTTACAGCTACTTCCTATGGTCATATAGTTA
This sequence comes from Nesogale talazaci, assembly GCA_004026705.1. Lineage (NCBI taxonomy): Eukaryota > Metazoa > Chordata > Mammalia > Afrosoricida > Tenrecidae > Nesogale > Nesogale talazaci. The sequence continues at coordinate 12,118 of PVJH01021122.1, forward strand.
TTTTTCATGATCATACAATTATTTCCTATGGTCATACAGTTGTTCCTTATGGTCATACAGCTATTTCCTATGGCCATACAGTTTTAAACTTTATAAGTAAGGACTTGCACTCTATTCTGTCTGGTGTCAAAGTTTATACCCCTAAATAGCATGACTGCTATTTCCTGCACCATATTCAATTAGTTTCTTTTAACAATATGGTTATGAAAAAACTACATGTGTGTGCTTATGTTCATGCTTTATGTGCATATGAATGCACTCCTCAGTGCATCTCTCTTGGAGATAGATGGGCAAGGTTATGTTGGTGCATGAGAAAAGAATCATGAATTCTCTTTCATTTACTTTAGAGGGAATATATTTATTTTTAACCATCCTTCAATGTATTTCAGAGATAATATTTTTTATCTGACTTGATAAAGTTTGGAATGTGGTCTTTGGATATGAAAAATTAACTCATTGGGCAAGAGGATAACATTTGCAACCATATTAAATTATTTCCTTTACAATTAGTACAAGACTTTTACCCTCTATTGGGAGCTTTGTTGACACAGTGGGTTAAGAATTGGACTGTTGCTGAGCCCCGGTGGCGTAAGTGGTTGAGTGCAGGACTGTGGCCCTCGGGCTTGGCAGTTCAAATCCAGTGGCAGCTCTCAGGAGTGGCACTGGATGGTGCCCATGACCACCAGAGGCCGTGATGCCCACCAAAAAAAAAAAAAAAAAGAATTGGACTGTTAACTCAAAAACCAATAAATAGAATTTATCAGCTGTTCCGTGGGAGAAAGTTAAGGAATTCTGTTTCCATAAGTATTTTCAGCCCAGAAATCCTATAAAGTAGTTCTAGACTGTCAATATTTAATCCTATTTGCAGAGTTTTCCTTGCTATGCTGTCAGAGTAGTAGAGTGGGTCCTAAATCTAATCACTTCTGAGCTATAAATAAATCATTCAGACTTAAAGGTTAAGTACATACTTGGAAAATCAGAGACCATCTGGGAATCATCAAAAGTTGCCTGGGCCACAGACAAGCAAGGGTTCCACAGGGGAGAGAACCTGATTTGGACTTCTAATCTTCAGAAGGTGAGACAACAAATGTCTGCTTTAACACCACACACTTCTATTATTTTTGTGGCAGCTGCCCCATGTAACTGAGACAGCTACTTCCCAATTGAGTTCACAGTATTAAAGAGTGAGAAATATTCTTAAAGAGCAAAACAAGTTTCACACAAGTTACAGAAACATAGAAAAATATTCAGAGAGTGGAAACTTACTTCTTGATGTTAATAAATCTTCAACCATCAAGAGGACAGTCCTCTGTAACCCTGACAACCAGAAAGAAAGTAACAACATGTCTTGTCAGGTTTCTCAATGTTTACTAAAGCAAACATGACAAATGTTAACAATATGACAATATGAAATGTTAAGTAAGGAAGAATAGAATCATTTTAATAATTCAGTCTTTTTCTTGTCATTCTGGAATGCTCTTGGAATGCCAAAATAGTTTGAGGACCAACATTGCTTCAAAAAAGAAAAAAATATATATATATTCCTCCAATATATTCTTTGATACACATATTCTGTTAGGGAATTTGAAATGGTCTGGTTTGCCCAGACTTGCCTGTGCCTCTAGGGAGAAAATCTCTGATTGGATATCCTGTTTGTATAAGAACTATATTTTCCTTAGGAGTCTGCCACTAAAGATTTTTGTGGCTTTGGGAAGTTTGACAATAATCGCTTTAAAACCATAATTTCCTCATCTGTAACATGAAGAGGTAGGATTATATTAGGTTTATGACTAACAAGGTCTAAGGTTTCTTAACAAATACCCCACTTTGGGAATAAAATTGACACCATGACTCATTGAAGACTCACCTTTTAAGTAGATTCCAGATTTCATTCTAGATTTAGGACAAAAATTCTTTGTTTTAGCTTAAACACATACCGGATTTCCAAACCTTTCTATCTTCCCTCTTCTGTATGGGAAAATAGTGGATGAAGGTGAGCACAAGCAACATGCGTGAAGAAGGAAGGCATTGATCATCTCTGGAGTGAAACTTCTTTTTCAATATTAACCAAACACCATCAAGCTGATTCTAGCTCACAGAAACCCTAATATGGGGTTTGTAAATCTTTATGGCAAGAGAAAGCCTCATTTTTATCCTTTGAAGCAATTGGTAGATTTGAGATACTAACCTGGCAGTTTGCAGTTCAACGTTTATGCTACAGCGCCACCAGGCTCTTTTCCAATATTAAACATGTTCAAAATTACACTTCCCAATGCAAAAAAAGTGTTCAATTCTGAATACTTCAGGACCGAAAATTGTTGTATTAACATTGCTAGCCCTTCTTAGATTAACCCTTAACCAAATATATATGCTCACAAAATTAACTAACTCAATTGGGAAGTGGCTGCCTTTATAATATTGGTGGCAAAATGATGGCTTTTGTCTGCTTCATTTGAATCACATATTTTCTCAGAACTACCACAAGCCACTTTTCTAGATACTTATCAACAGGAACTGAGCTCTATCTGTTTTTTTTCAGAATATGGAAGCTATCACCATGTTAATAAAGATAATTATTCATACATTAGCAAAATGTGAGAATCATGCAGACATTAGAGTTCAATCAGAAAAGTGTGTACATAAACATTTATTATGTTTATGTGTTTTGTTTATATCATGTTTATATAGATATATACAACTGTATATATCTCCCTGTATGTTATATATGTGTACATACACTAAAGGAAGGATTTTCCATTAAGGGAGATCAAATGATAAGGTGTCTCATTTTGACCTAACTCTCACTGTAGGAATCATCTTACAATGAACTCTAACACAAAGCCATTTCTATTCTTTGTCTATAGTCATAGTTGATTCACTGAAGGCTCACAAGGTGTTTCCTTCAGGTGTACGCAGAGTAGCTGTGAGTCAGGGTTGTTTTGGGGGCATATCACAACAATGTTCAATGGAATAAAATATTGCCTCATTCCGCAAAATCTCACAATTGTCGCTGTGCTGATTCCACTGATGGGCTTTCTCTTTTTCTCCAGTCCTCCAGTTTACCAGTCATGATATCCTTCCCCAGGGATTGACCTCTCCTGTTAATAGGTCCCTGGGATAAAATCTGTCCATAGCCATCTCTGAGGAACATTTTATAAGTTTTGTTTATTCTGCCCAAAGTCCATGGTATATTTAAGATTCTTTACCAGAACCATAATTAAAATGAGATATAATTCTCATTCATCCTTATTCATTATCTAGCTTTTACAAACCTATTAGCTTATTGAAAATACCATATAGTTGAGTATTATTCATGCCAATCTTCAAATCAACTCCACCACTTTATAACACTTTCAAGAGAACTTTTGCATGTATGCCCAGTGTGATATGTTGTTTGAGTTCCTGACTGCTGTATTCAGGGACAAGAGTAGTAGGCTCAAGTATATAGCAACAATTTACTTTGTGAAAATTAAAATAAGACTGGTCTCAAGAAGGTGGGGACAAAATATATCCCCAGCTCCTCACATTTTACACACTTCTCTATCCTCCATCCCTTCTAGGATCCAACATTACTTTCTCCTTTGGGAATACTCCCTTGTGATCCAGGGCTCTGCAATTCACTGCAGTCAAAGCTGACACAATAAAAGAACATGGCTCAGATCTTCTAGGTGCTAAGTCACAAATCAAAATTCAGACAAACATCTTAAGGACTCTTAAATCCTCAAGACTGTGGAAGGTGGTAAAATCTGGTCCAGGGACGAGATGCAAGATATGAAGGCCTTTCTCCTTCTTCTCAGATGGCTGACTTTGTTTGTAGGAGGATGGCAATTGCAATCTGTCTTATTAGTAATTGCTCACACTTGAAGCCCATTAGTGACTTCCCTCAAATTTTGCCCTGTGCAGGATATTGTCATTTTGTGGGAGTTACAGAGACTTTGGCAAAAAGATTCATATTAAATAATTCTTCCATCTTAAATAATCACTGCCTTCCACAAAGTAAAACAAAATCCTTGACAACTTCAGTCTTTTATTTGTCAATTGGTACGCTTGTTGAGCCTTTTGCTTTTGTTATGTGCAAGTTTAATCCATAGAAAGGCAACAGTATATAATTTAAATTAGCCTATTAATTTCTTTTTCAATTTCGTTTGTTAATTTTTAAATAATTTGAGCATTTTAGTGTTTAGTTGGTGATGCATTTTAAATCTAATCTCTTGAGATTAATTTTAGCTATTTTAACATGCATATTTGAGGAATCTAGAATAGAGCTATTAAAAATATTTATCCTATTCCTAAATAATATAAGAAGCACTGAAATATTTATATTTACTCCATCTCCTCCACATTTATATATTATTAAACATTATTTTAAGCTTTTTATTGCTTCAATTTAATACTAGCCATAATTCTCTTGATACAGGCTGTTCGATATAAATATATGTCAATATTCACTCACTGTTCCTTCACTGATCTTCACTGGCACCTTTTCGAGTCCATCTGAAATATATTTTGTAATTTACATTTGTGTGATCTGCTGTTGGTAAATTCTGTCTTTCATTTACATCTTTATTTATTTTAAAATTTTATTTCTGAATTATTTCTTAATGTTAATATCACTGGGAATGATGTTTTAGGACCACGATGACTTTCTGTTGGTCACTGTCTTGCACAGTCTTCTGTGTTTGATTCTAGTACCAGTGTGTTGCTGTTCTGTCTTTTCGTTCTTCTTCTTTTAAAGACTCTCAACTTTGTTACTTGTCAGATAGTCACTGCCACGTGCACAGACACAGATTTCTTCTTATTTCTCAGCATTGGACTGTTTTGGGATGTCTGGATCTGGGATTTCTTGTGTTTCAGTAATTTTGGTAAAGTTCTGTTACATCTGCTCTATTTTATCCTTTTGAAATACTTTTTAAACATGCCTTAGCATTCTCTTTGCATCTCAGGACTAAATTTTGGATAATGCATTCTAGTATAACTTTCAGTTCAGTAATTGACTATTCAGTCTGTTGATTTTTATGTTTATTCCATTCATTGAAGTTATCATTTCAATAACAATGGTTTCTTTTCTTAAAAAATCATTTTAAATAGTTTAAAAATATTTTTGAAATAATATCAAGTCATTTCTTAAAACATCATCTTTGTTATCTCAATAAATGACCTCAAGTTGATGTTCTTAACAAAGAGACATGCATTTTCTCACAAGAGACTGGGTGTCTAACTTCTGGGCACTGAATTTAGAAGTGTTTCTCTTTCTGTGTGTACTATGAAGAAAGATCCCTATTCCATAGTTTCCTGGTGATCTTCATGTGGCTTGACATTTACCTACTTCTCCACTGTTTTCTAACCCTGCTCCTTTTATATTGCAAAACATATATACTCAAAATACAGTCTACCTTAGCATAACAAAGAGATTCCATTTTCAAATTAAATTGTAACTATGTGCATATTCCTTAAATTCTTTTAAATCATCACTTTCTTTTACTTTCTTGCTATTTAAATGGGAGCTCTTACAGATATTGTGACCATTCATATTTCAATTAGGTCAAGCATAATTTTACAAGTGCAACCACCATCAATTTCCATGCATTTTCTTTCTTCTTGAACACTTTGATATCAGCTCCCCTTTATCTCTTCTCTCCCCAACCTTACTTCCAGTAACGCTTATATCATATCATCATTATATTATTATTATTTGCCATATCTAACATCCAATGTTTCTGTTCACCTGAAATTCTGATATTCACTCCCTTAAGTATGGTTATAGAGTTATCGCTGAAACCAGTTTTCTTTTATTGAATACTACATAGTGTTTACAGCATCTTTATTCTCCTATCTTCTTCCCTTTCCTCTGTTGTTGCTGTTTTAATACAAGATTATTTTCTGGTGAATTAGGTTGGGAGTTACATTTTAAACCACTCATCAATCTCCCTCTCTAATCTCTATGCCACATCCTCAATTTCTCTCTCATAGTCAACCTTTTAGTCCATTTCTGTATCCTCCTATACTTGTTTTCCCTACCTTAGGAACTTCCCAAATCTGTTCACTTTTGTTTTGAAGCTTTATCTTAGTTTTCATCCTTAAAGGCATGCTATCATGCAATATCTGTCATTTTGTAATTAACCCATTTTATGGGTTTCTTCTTGGTTCCATAACTGTTTTCAGTGATGCAGAGTATTATATTTTGTGTACTTACCCAAGTTTCTTTATCATTCCTTCTCCTGATGGATATTTTGTCTGTCCTCAACTTCTTCCTATTGTGAATAGTGAGATCATGAAAAAGAAAGTGCATATGTCTGTGCTATAGATATTAACACTTTAGTTTTATTGAGTTACAAATACATCTAAAGAGGCATACACTTTCACTGTGTTATTTTTCCACTTGAACAAAGTCCATTATTGAAAGAAGGCAATTTTTATATATTTTCTGTTGAATAGTGAGTTCATTTCTTGATGTCACGATGAAAGAGTCATTTTGGGTACTCAGTTTCATGCTAGACTCTCCTATTATTTTGCCCCCCTCCCATGGACTTTATTCTCTTTCCTGGTTCCTCAAAAACTGTTGAACAGAAGCTCAAGTTGTTCATAGTTTATTTAAAATCATCAAATTCTATGTTTCCACATCTTTTCTGTTCTCTATGCATTTTTAATTTTTTCATCCTGAATGATTTATAAATAATGCTAGAAAGAGTATTATCTGACTAATCTATTGAAACAGAAAATATCTTTCAGCTATCCCTGTTGTACTTGAGGTGGGTTTGACTCATAGTAATACTATAGGAAATATATAACTGCCCTATAGTGTCCCCAATGCTGTAAACTTTATAGAAAATTCTGTTCAATTGCTGTGGTTAATGTGGCTTGCTGTTAACTGAAATGTTAATGGTTCAAGTACAGCAGCTGCTACCTGGAAAACCAATGTGATATTCTTGGAGTCTTGGAGATCCATTTGAGTGGTTCTACTCTGCTCCACCTTATTTCTGTGAGTTATAATCTACTTTATCACAGTATATTCAGTAGTTAAAATCATTGCAGAAGCAGATTACCATGCTTTCTTCCAGTAAGTGGCTGAAAGGTTTTTACCACGAACCTCTGCATGAGTCACTGAGCACTTAACAGTTGTATGTATCACTAATGTTCATTTTCTCACATAGAGTGAAACTCAAAATATAATTTATTTCCAAAGTGTTGAACAGATATTTATCACAATTTATAATTAAATTAGTTAATGCACTGATTGAGCCTCATTATCATAAAAATGTCTTGATGTATAAAATATCTGATTTAGAAATGATAATACATTCTCCAATGAATTCATATAATGCTTACCTTCACCTTTGTTTCCATCCACACGATCTGCTTTGTTTGAATCACCTCATGCCTGCATCTCACCACGGAGACTACTCTCTCAATTCACTTGATGAGAACTTTTCTTTCTTTATTTATTTTAATATATTCTACTTTGGACATTGAAAAGACTTGGTGGGTTTTGGAGACTTTCTCGTCAAAATGCTGAACACTGTAAAATTTTTTGGGTGTTTCTCATAACCTATGGAACCAGATTCATGTCATATAAAAATTGCACAGATTCATAAGCAAGCTTTTATTTTAAAACTGTGTAGCTAAAATTGTGTATTGTCAATTCTTTTGAACTGAATGATTATTCTTGAGAAGAAACTAAGTAATACTCGTCTATGAATTGCACATGTGTGCACATTGCAAAGTGGTATCACCTGAGAAATTGAATCAGCTTTGCATCTTTTTTGGCAAGTATTGTCTTTGAGATTTGCAAAGTCTGTGTTTTCAATTCTATTAAATGTTGTTCTCTTTATGACAGAGGTGAGAGGAAATGGCATCTGTTACAAACAAATAGTCTCAGGATTTCTTTTGCACTTAAACACATTTGAGATAAGAGAAGTCTCAGATTGGGCTGCATTATTTTGTTGGTTGATTTCTCATCAAACCTTTTTTTTATTCTTTGTGGGAAGTGTTATCAATATCACTCAATAAACAGACTACTGACCACTCTTGAGACTGACAGGAGAGTATTATATTAGTACTCTGCTTCGATTTCCTTATCCTAGATTAGAAGGGAAAGGAGAGCTCACATGTTGGTCTCAGGTCAAGGCAGAAACATCAGGGTCATGTTGCTAAGTTTTATGCAGGACACTTTTACTTGTGGAAAAACATTTAACCTCTGCCTTGGTGTTTCCAGTTGAAAAGTGGGGCACTGACGAGGTTATAAAATTAATATTTGTAAGGTTATCTTAAAGTGAAAAATGCCATGCAGGTGTTAATTATCTTGTCATGCTATTATTAATGGTAACTTAGGCAACATTTTTTAAATGAGCAGGTTGCCATTTTTGCAGCCCAGGAAAATGCAAAGAAACACTAGCCATATGAATTGAATGACTTTCCCAAAGCAGCATGCGTGTCAGTAATATAGATTTCAAAGTTTATAAAATACTTTCCGATAATCTTTAGAGAGAGTAGGTCATATATAAATAGACTAGGGGCTTACATTATTGTTGTCATAAAATAGTGTTGAGTTAGTTCTAACTTATACTGACCGTATGAACAACAAAAGGAAACACTGCCTTTTCCTGGCCCATTGACACAGTATTTAGTTTGTGGCGTCACATCTGCTATGCCAGTCTCTTATTGAAGGTGCTCTTCATTGTTTGTTTTTTGCTGTCTTTCTTTTCTCAACATCATGTCCTTCTACAAGAGATTAATCCTTTCTGTTCACTTGTCCAAAGTATATGAGACACCATCCTTAATTTTAAGGAGCATTTTAGATGTATTTTCAAGACAATCCGTGTACTTCTGACAGTCCATGGTATATTTAGCACTCTTACCCAACACCATAACCCAGATGCATAAATTAAGAATTCTGACTTCTTTATTCCATGTCCAGATTTCATATGCATATTAATCAATTGAAATAATCTGAAATGTCTCAGCCACGTTTTAATCGTTCAGTGATAACTTTGATATTTTTAAAGCCTTTAAAGAGGCTTTTATTTTTTTCAGCACATTACCCAATGTATTACACCATTTGATTTCTTCTATGACATTTTGAGTATTGGCTGTAGAGCCAAACAAAAGGAAAATCATGACATCATCAATCTTTTCTTTATTTATCATGATGCTGCTTATTGTTCCATTCGTGAGATGTAGAGGTTTTCTTTTCATTTAATTGTGGTCCATACTGAAGGTTTTTGTCCTTTATTTTCATCAGCAGTATTGTAAGTTTTCATAAAAGCCAGTGGCATTACCTGTGTATTGCAGCTTGCTAATAAACCTTCTTCAGTTCCTGATGCCTCATTTCTCTTCACGTAGTCCAGCGTCTCTGGTTATTTGCATAGCATACAGATTAAATACACCCATAAGGGGATACATCCCTGATGCAAGTCTTTCCTGATTTTAAGCCATGCAAGATTCTCTGTTGCCTATTGGTCTATGTACAGGTCCTACATGGACACAATAAAGTATCCTGGAGTTCCATTCTTCTCAATGCGATTCATAGATTACTATGCACACACTGTATAAGATCCTTGCCTAGTCAATATAGCACAAGTAAACATCTTTCTGGTATTCTCTTCTTTGACTCCAGACCCATCAGACATTAGCAGTGCTGTCCTTTGTCCCATGTCCTATTATGAATCAATCTTGAATTTTTGCAGCTTCTTGTAGATTCACAACTATAACTGTTGTTAAAATACCTTGCATAAATTCACAAACACATATTCTTATAATTCTGTTTCTCCTTTTTTAACCCTGATGCTTGCATTATTCTTACAGTTCGTGAATATATGCATATTTATCTTTACTGACATTGTCATAGTTTTCCTGTGCTGGGCAGAAATGTTAAGATTTTGTTCAGATCTAGAAGCTATAGTAAAGAGTCATGTGATAGATCTGAGAAAATAAACTATTTAAATGCAGTAGGAAGAAAAAAAATTCCACTCTTTATAGAATGCATTTTGTGAGCACATAAATTTGGCTAAAGTTCAATCTAGGAAGGACTAATAATGTTAGTTCAGTTGTTTTCCATTCTTAAGTGTTCAGAAAAATTATTTTTAAACCTTTATTTCTCTCTTGCTTTGGGAAACACACTTTTGCACATTTTCAATGTTGAAAAGGAGCCCAGGTTACACTGTCAGGTGTTTGACTGCTAACTGCAAGGTCAGTGGCTAAAACCCACCAACTGCTCCAAAGGAGAAGGAGAAGGCTTTTTACTTCCGTAAATATATACACGTTCTCAAGAACCCTGTTTAGGGTTGATGTGAGTCAGAATTGATGATAATAGTGAGTTAGAAATGAAAAAAAAATTCTCGATAAGTGATTCTTGATATTTGAAATGCCAATTATATTGCTATCAAGATTACATCAAAATAAAAATTAAACTCACTGCCATCAAGTTAATGCTGATTTATAGCAAGATTGATGTAAATGAACAGAGATGCAGAGGACAAGAGACACACTGAACGAATCTGGAAGAGAGCAGAGAGCCACAGCTCACTCAGTCATGTAGTGAAGAACTGAGCTATGCCCTTGCTTTTTATTCATACTCAAATTTGGGAATATGTCACCGGTTGCATTTACTCAGGATTTTTAAAAATTTGATACATAACATTCTTGGAACAACATTACCTAAGTAAGCAGGTGCTTTAAAATTATAACCTAGTGCTCACCTTCCCAATACGGTCACTAAAGACAAATGTGTGCATAGGCAAAAGGGGGGAAGAAAGCTGATCATGCCAGGCTATCAAAAGACATAGCATCTGGGATCTTAAAGGCTTGAAAGCAAATAAGCAACCATCTAGCTCAGAAGCCACAAAACCCACATGGAAGAAGCATACCAGACTGTGTGGCCATGAGGTGTTGAAGGAATCCGGTATCAGGCATAAGAGAACTAAAATTTATATCATTATAAGTGAGGGGATGTGCAGATTGGGGACCCAAAGCCCATCAATAGGTAAAGTGACATCCCGTTACAGAGGGGTTGCAGGCAGGAGGTGAGTCAGTCAAGGTAGAGTGTAGAAACAATGAAATATGCAACTTTCTTCTAGTTCTCAAATGCTTCTTTCCACCTAGTATCATGATGCCAATTCTACCAGACAAATCCAGCTAGACCAGGGGATGTACACTGACTGGATCAGGGAACTTGAGGAATTCAGGATAGATGATCCCTTCAGGAACAGTAGTGGGAGTGGTGATACCGGGAGGGTCGAGGGATGGTGGAATATAAGGGGGAACCAATTTCAGGGACCTATATATAGCCTCCTCTCTGGGTATGGACAACGGGGAAGTGAGTGAAGGGTCACATCGGTCAGTGTATGATATGAAAAATAATAACAATTTGTGAATTATTAAGAGTTAGTGGGGGTGAAGGAGTTGGGAGGGAGGGGAAATACAGGGAGTTGGTACTGGGGGCCTAAGTGGAGGGAGGATGTTTTGAGAGTGAGGATGGCAACAAGTGTGCAAATGTGGTCTGCATACAATTGACATATGTATTGATCGTTATGGGAGTTGTATGAGCCCCCAATTAAATGATTTATTAAGAAATAGAAAGAATGGAAGAAAAATAAATTGCTAGCTTACTATATATACATATAATATATAATATATATTCTACAAAACAAAGAACAGAGACAAAACAAACTCACGTGTAACTTGATACTGTCTCCTTGCTATCTCAATATGCCTTGAATATATATTGAAATTTTTATTTGTATCCAGGTTTAGCCATTATCCAGCTGCACAAGACCCTTGTGTGTTTCCAAGATTGTAACTTTAATGGTATAGACAGCTGTCTTTCTCCCAAGGAGCTGCCAGTGGTTTCGACCCTGCAGGTTGCAGCGTAACATCAACCACAACATGATCAGCACTCCTTACAGTAACCATATACTGTGTGGGGAATTCTCTGAACTGACAATTTTAGGCTGACTTCACGATGTCTAAATCTGATAGTATTCAGACCTTATAGTCATTTGATCTCAGGGATCTGGGTGTTCCTAAAAAATGAAACTTTCCCCTGAGCTGGCTGGCTTCATTGCTTATTTAGCAATGTTTTTCAGTTGGTACTCATTCCCAAGACCCAATGTTCAACATTGTCTAAGCCTGTCATATTTTTTCTATATCCCACTGATGAAAGGAAGTTCATTAGCTAACTTGATTAATCACCTAATGAAAAGAACCACAATGTAACTTTACAAAGCATCGCTATTGGTAATGAAAGAACTCACTTCCATTTTCCCAATCTCCCACAGCATCAAGATGCAAAAGTGTCACTATTTGGAATGTGGGATGCCAGCTCTAAAGTTTTTCCCAATCAAATGCATAAATACATAAACTAGCATAAAAGCTAGTTCCTCATCTTTGAATTATTTCTTCCTTACAATTCTAGGAAATTTCAAATGTGTTTATACCTATGTTCCAAAACCATTCTTTGTAACCTTGAAAATTTATGTGGAACCCAAAATTAAAGTGTACTTTTTGATATTGGCGGCCTGGTGGCATAGTGGGTATGCCCCAAACTAAAGCAGCAATGTCAGTGGTTCAAAACTTTGCACCAAAGAGTAATTCTACTCGGTTCTACAGAGATACTATAATTTAGAATGACTCCATGGTAGTGATTTTGGGGTGGGGGTCTGATAGTTTTGAAGGTATACACAGTCTGCTTCCTTTCAGAAGTATCATTTAATATTAACCCATCAATACTTACCGTCTTCCACTGCAATACTTCTATGCTCAATAATGTCTTTCCCATCCACACCTTGACCGCTGAACTCCATTGTTGCAAGTTCTCAAAAGCCCTGCCATAGGGCCCGTTCCCACTCATAGTGACCTATAGGACAGAGTGGAACAGCCTCCGTGGATTGCTGACACTGTGAGTCTCTGCAGGAGAGAAACCCTCCTCTTTCTCCCACAGAGTAGCTTTTAGGGTTTATAATAATTATTGTTATTAATGAATCATTTTCTTGGGGACTCATATATATTATACTACTCCACATAACCATGTTCTTAAGTATATATGTACAGATATTGCCATGATCACTTCAAAATATTATCTTTCTTTTGGAGCCCCTTGATATCAGTTCCTCATTTGTTCCTCCTTTCCCAGCCTTGCTGCCCTCATGAATCCTTAATATACTATGTAGAGCTATATATACATATCTTATACCTCCCCTTGTATCATTTTGCCTATAATCCTAGTATTCCTCCCCCTCAAGGGGGTTATTTCACCATTGTTGCTATTAGTTCTCTGGCACCCCCACTTTCTCTTTCCCTATCCTTCTGAAGTTGTTATTCCCATTTGTTTCTGAGGCATTTCTCTATCCTGTAAAATGACAGCTCTCATCTTCACTGATGGATGTACAATGGACTAACTGGATTTGCAAGGTATGACTGAGATCATAATTGTGGGAGGAAAGATTAAGGACCTAGAGAAGTATTGCATGTTTTGTCAATGCTATACCATGCATTGGGTGTATCTTCTCTCCCACATGATCCCTCTGTGCTGCAATATACAGGTATCCCTGGTGGGCTATGGGTCTCAATTTCAACCCATCTTCTTCACCATGATGAATTTATTTTAGAACTTTTGATGTGTATTCCCATCAACACCTTATGATCACAAACTGGTGTGCTTCTTCCATGTGGGCTTTGTTGAGTCCCTGCTAGATGGCCACTTATTTGGCTTCAAGCTTTTAAGACCCCAGATGCCATACCTTTTAATAGCCAGACACCATCTGCTTCCTTCACCCCATTTGCTTATGCACCCAGTTTGTCTTCAGTGATATTTGTCAGCATCTTCTATTGCCAGGTTGTTAGAACCAAGTGTTCGTCTCTTAAGAAAAAACTTGAGGAGAAGTCCAAAGCCCAACTACTACATATCAATACTCCATTTTTTTATGTATTAATACATTTATATATGTACATGTCTGTTTGTTCCTCTATAGATAGTTTTGCTTCCTATTTATCTCCTCTGTTTCCTTCTACCTTCCTCTTGCCCCACAGTCATGCTCATCCCTCATTTGTCTCTCTGCAGTTCCTCTCAGCTGGATTAAAGTTGCTCCAACCACTCCAGGAACTCTAAATCTCCCTCATCCTTGATTTTTTATCTCTGGATGTTCCTTTATCTATGACTCTATTTGCTTTCTGCTCCTTTTCCCTAACCTCCTCTTCCTCCAGCTCCCCCCAGAAATGTTATTCCCATTTTTTCCTCCTCAGTTTTACTCCTTATGCCACTCACATAGATTATCATAACAGAAACAACAAAGACAGAACTAGAAAAAACAGCTAAAAATATAAGGGGTTAGGGGGGCAGAATAAACTTACGTAGTTAGTCCTGTGTCTGTCCATTGACCAATAATGGTTGGGTGACAAGCCTACGGGTAGGAATGTATTCAGCACAGGAGGGCTGCTGTTCTAGGGGAGTCTCTCTGGGATCATCTTCTGGTATACAGTGGATGGATTGTGCCTGTGCTTTCAAGAATCAACCACAGTCAGGAACTGTGGAGTGATCAGGCTACAGGGTTAGGAGTTATGGCCAGATGCTGCATGATTATTGGTGTTGTCCATTTGGGACTGCTGGAGCTCCATCCAAATGGCTAGTGGTCATAAGATAAGTGAAGTCTTGCTTGTTGTATGGGGTAAGTGAAGACTGAGTGCAGGCACACAAGGCCTATGGGAGCGATAAGGAGGGTTCCAACTATGGTGGGTAAGGCCTCATGTGTATGTTGCTAGAGTTGCCTTGTTCCTGGTGTGGTCATCAGGTGGTAGGAGGGCCAATTGGTGGGGGCTTGGGCTGCAGAGGCACAGTCTGCACTGGCTGAGCAATCTCTGGGGCCAGGTCACAGATCCTGAAGGAACTGGAGTAGGGCTAGATGGCTGGCATGGTTACCTCTTAGATAGGATAAGTACTCTGCATTGCCATGGGAGTCAGTCCACTTACCTGGATCCCTCACTTGATCTTCTGACCATCAGGTTCACTAATTGTCACAGACCGTCTGATGGGGACTGCTTACCTGGGCACCATCTTGCTGGAACTCTGCCAGTAATGTTTCATACCTGCTGATCCTTCAGAAAACAGCCCAATATAAAGCCTGCTGCACCACCAAGATCACTGTAATTTCCATAGCTTCATATGCATTCAACTGACATTGAATAAAGAAAACCAAAGAAGAATCAATGCATTTGAGTTATGGTGCTGGCAAAGAATACTGAATGCACCATGGAGTGTCAAAAGAGCAAACAAATCTGCCTAAGAAGAAGTACTGTCAGAATGCTCCTTAGAGGCAAGGACAGCGAGACTTATCTAGATACTTTGAACTGATGGCAGTAACAGCAGAATCACACATAAGTACAATTGTGAAATGGTGCAGGACCTGGAGATGTTTTGTTCCGTTGAATGCAGAATCACTATGGGTCAGGACCGACTTAACTGCATCTAGCAATGACAAACGAGCAGGACATCACTTTCATTGTCAAGTCTAGGCGTGAACCCGAGCAAATGCTTTGGTTGATTGACAAAGAGAGTCTTCAAGCAGGAAGGATGGAGCTGACCTTAGTCATGTGACTCCAGGGCCAAAGGAAATAGAAAAAGATGTTGGAACCTAAATTTTAAATTAATTCCTTTATTTTCCATGTTATGGTATTTATCTATCGGTTCATAATACTAAAAAAATTACATTGTTAGAGATTATGAACTTATGATGTTGTTTAAACATAACTTGTTTAAGAAATTCTGATTACTTGATAATAAGACCTATATTGCTCTTATCTTTTAGACCTAGTTCCATGCTATTTCTATTAGGCAATAGTGAATTTGAATTCAGGAAAGATATCATTTTGATCTCTGTCTTGGCATAATTTTCCTAGCATCCTATCGTCTACTTTCCACAAACTGCCCCCAAAGCTTTCTCCTTCTTTTCTAGTTCTATTTCTTCCAATATTTCTCCTGGTCACAAAACTAATTAATAGCAATATTTACAGGATTGAAAATATCCTGTCTCATCCCCATAAAAAAGACAATCCATTCTCAAATGGTATCATAATTATAAGCAAGGGTCTTATTATTTAGAAGACATTATTTAGAACATAAATTTGGAGGGCATAATTGAATCCATAACGGACTCCGTAGCTCCCTGGTTAATGTAGAGATCGCATGTTGTTGTCTGGTCCCATTGAGCTGACCTGATGCACAACCTCCCTATGCACAGCAGAGTGAAACACCACACAGCCCTGCTCCATCCTCATCCTTCTTCCGAGGTTTCAGACCATTTTTGCAGCCATTGTGTCAATTCCTCTCATTGAGGACCTTGTCTTCTTTTTTTGCCACTCCTCCACTTTCCCAGGCAGGATTTCCTTCACCAGGGAATAGCCTTTCATTATAATAACCCCAAAGTATGTAAGATGCAGCCTTGCCATCCTTGTTTGTAACGGGCACTCTAGTTGTCCTTCTTACAAGACAGATTTGTTTGTCCTTCTTACAGTCCTTGGTATGTATTATTCGCCAGCACCACAATTCAAATACTGAGTCTTCTTCCATATCTCTTAGTCAGTGTCCAACTTCCACATGCATGTCATGCAATGGAAAATACCCTGACGTGGGTCAGTTTCACCTCAGACCTCAAAAATAACCTCCATACTTTTCCATACATGAAGTTGTTCTTGCGCAGCATATTTACCTAATGCAATGTGTCTTTTGATCTCTTGATTTCTACTTTCATGAGAATTAATTGTGGATACAAGCAGGAAAAATCTACAAATTTACAAAATTTACAAAATCCTTTGAAAACTTCCACCTTTTCTTCCCTTCACATTTTTTAACCTATCAGTCCAGTTGTGAGAATTTTGGTCTTCTTTATGTTGATTCATAATTCATACTGAAAGCTACAATCTTTGATCTTGATCAGCAAGTGTCTCAAGACCTCCTTATATTGCAGGTTAATGAATCTTCCTTCAATTTTAATGTCATATTCTTCTTTATATAACCTAGCTTCTCTGATTATTTGCTCAGCATACAAATTGAGGAGAATGTGTAATATTAGCTTATTAAGAAAACCTTGAATGAGTTAAGAAGAGCAGTTATTTAATTCTGAGAAATTCCAGTTGTTTGAGCAAGAGAGTGTAACCAGATTGGAATACAGGGATTTTTAATGAAAGAAATAGGTGATGATTTTCAAAAGAGACAGAAAATAAACCTTACATGGTCTTGAATTTTAATTTCAATAGCATTTTAGAAATATGACTTTGGGAATAGTTTTCAAAATATGTTGCACAAAGTTTATGGATTAGAAAAACAACAAACAAAAAAACGTTATTGTTGTTTTCATTGCTCTGTTTTCTTTGGTTGCTTCATTTTGGGATGCCTTTTGGGGGGGGGGTGGTATGTTGCTCTCTCTCCAGGTCTATCTAATGGGGTGGGCTGGATGGGCAGTCTGGGGGCAGGGACGACAAGACTGATGGTTCCAGGGTGGACATGGGGTGGGGTGTTGACTGGCGCTGGGATGGGGCTGTAGTGGGTGGTTCAGGATCAGTGGTAGGGTGGGTGTGGGAGTTCCAATAGGGATTGATTAAAACTAATGTAACAGAAAGAAAATATTGAAACACAAATGGAGGGTGATCATGATCATGGGATGGGAGGAGGTATAGAGAAATAGGGACATTTATAGAGGTTTAAATACAGGCATGTATATAGGTACATATTTTATATATGATGATGGGGAAATAGATTTATATGCATACATGTATAGGGTTAGTATTGGAACAGCAGATGGGCATTGTACCCCTACTCAAGTACTTCTTCAGTGCAAGAACATATTATTCTATTAAATTGGCATCCATGACATGCACTTTGCTGACACGATCCCTGAAAACAAATGTGTGCATAAGCAAATGTGATGAAGAAAACTGATGGTGCCTGGCTATCAAAATATGTAGTGTCTGGGGTTTTAAAGGGAAAATAAACAAGCGGTCATTTAGCTCAGAAGCAAAAAAGTCCACATGGAATAAGCACACCAGCTTGTGGGACCAAGAGATGCCAAAGGTATCAATCATCAGGTTTCAAGAACTAATAATCATAATATTATATGCTCACTTTCCTGATATGATCACTAATAAAAATATGTACATAAGCAAATGTGGTGAAGAAAGCTGATGGTGCCTGGCTATCAAAATATGTGACATCTGGGATCTTGGAGGCTTAGAGGTAAGCAAGTGGCCATCTAGCTCAGAAGCAAGCCCCCATGGAAGAAGCACACCAGCCTGTGCAACCACGAGGTGTCAAAGGAATCCAGTATCAAGTATCAAAGAACTAAAAGTTATAACATTGTAAATGAGGGGGAGTGCATATTAGGGACCCAAAGCCCATCAATAAGTGAAGTGACATCTTCTTAAAGAGGAGTTGCAGCGAAGAGATGGGCTGGTCAAGGTATCGTGTAGTAGCGATGAGATGTGAAACTTTCCTCTGGCTCTCAAATGCTTCCTCCCACCTACTATCATAATCCCAATTCTACCAGACAGATTCAGCTAGCCCAGGGAATGTACAATGGAGATGGAAACATGGGGAATTTAGGATAGATGATCCCTTGGGACTAGTGGAGGGAGTGGTGATTCTAGAAGGGTGGAGGGATGGTGGAGTAGAAAGGGGAAACTAATTTCAGGGATCTACATGTGACCCCCTCTCTGGGGTGTGGATAACAGGGGAATCAGTGAGGTGACACATTAGACAAGTGTACAACATGAAGGGTAATAACAATTTGTAAATTATTAGGAGTTCATTGGGGAGGAGGAGGAGTGAGGGGAACTCTGGGGAGCTGGACTTAACAACAACAAAAAAGAACTAGAGGAGAGGGGGAAAGAGGAGTTTATGCAAGATGCTCAAGTAGAAAATGTTTGGAAATGAATGTAGCAACATGTGTACAAATGTGCTTAATAGAAATGATGTATTGCATGTTATAAGAGCTGTAAGAGCCCCCAATAAAATCTATATTAAAAAAAACAACAAAAGAAACTTTAAGAAAACTATCAAGATAAACTAAAAAGCAAACAAATTTATGACCATCAAGTGGATTCTGTTTCAGAGATATTCTATAGGGCAGATTCAAAGCCACCCTTTAAGGACAGGGCTACCCCTTTGGGTCCTTAGAAAGCTGGCTGTCTTCTAAGAAAATAATATTTTAGGTAACAGAATGCTTCTTGAGCAATTGTTTGATTTGAACTTCTGATATTTTTGTTAGTTTATATTTCAACTCCTTGTGAAGATTACCAGAACTCACGACCACTGAATCTACTCCAAGTCATTTCAACCTAATAAGACGGAGCAGCACTGGGCCTTTGGGTTTCTGAGACTTCAAAGCTTTATGGGGTCAGAGAGTTTTGTTATTCTCCTGCACCATAGCTGTGAAGTAGGTAGGGCTAGGAGAGGGGGAAGGTACTCAAACCAGAAAATCTTGAATATTTTTGCTAGCATTTCAATACATAGCCAAAAGTACACTGCTAGGCAGTCAATGAAAAAACAAGCAAACCTTTGAATTTCATCATTTGCTAATTAGCACGACAATTTTTCTTCCCTTGCCTTGAAAGAAAGGGACACTGTGGAACAATGATTAGGCCCTTGGCTGGTAACTGAAATGCTGATGGTGTGACAGTGTGAATGACCGCATAGCTCAATCAGAGAAAAACTTGGCAATCTGCTCGCCAAAGAGATCACAGCATAGAAAAGCTACAGAGAAATTCTACTTTGTCGTATTTGATTGCTGTTAGAATCAACTCAACAGTACCCAGCAGCAACAGCACAGTGTGTGCTACTTAAAAGAATGAAAATGGTAAATTACTGCTGCAGGCTTTGTGGTTCCTATGTCAGAATGTGTATCTTTTTGCCCAATAGCAATTTTTCCATACTTTTCAAGAATCTTCTTTTCTATTTCATGCAATTTTAACTTCTCAGAAAAAAATAAAACAGCTATATATTGCACAATTTTTTGAGTAATATAGCCATTAGTTGACAAGGATGCATTTTATAGAAGTTATTTGCATCATACTTTGTAAATACTTCATCTTTTAAATCTTACTTTCTTTCCATGAGATGCAGAGACGTTTTCTAATCTTTCCTGCATTGTTAAAATTAATGTTTGATTTTTTTAGATTTTGAAATTTGGAGAGTACCTAACGTTGGAGGGAAACCCTTCATGGCTTTATCTCAGTGCCAAATGAAATTGTGGGTTTCAGTATATTCCTTTATTCCAAGTTTTTTGCATACATTCAGTCTCCCACCAAGCTGAGCTGGTGGCTCAATGGTTAAGTGCTCAGCTGAAAAGAGAAAGAGCTCAATAGGAGAACGTCGTTGCCCTCTATTTCTGTAAAGATTACAGACTTGGAATCCTGTGAGAGTTCAATTCTATTTTATAGGATTACCACGAGTTAGGATTTACACAATGGCAATGTGTATATCTTCTTGTTATATGGTTTGTAACAGACCAAAATCCAGCCCTACTTTATCTAATACCTATATGGAACTTCTATAACCTATTGCCTTATGCTAATCTTTTCTATTTGATGCTGGAGATTTACTATCTTGTGTGTATCTTCTCATTTTTGCATATTTTTGTGCCTTTGCCTTCATTTATTTACTTATATACTCATCGAAATAGTATCCTAAGTCAAATAGGTATTTTTTGCACTTCCATCTAATACCCAAGTTCCACAGGACACTCACTATGCCAGCACATTCACTTTATAACTGGAGAGGGGGTATTTGGGACTTTTGAAGATTTGATATTATATAAAGGCAAGACATATAAGAAGTACTGGAATTAAGAATCAAATTTATGACAGTGTACTACAGTGTGTAGGTAATGGCATATTTAGATAGAAATAAGCCATGTAGAGATAATATTAGTTTCCAACGGCTGTTGTAGCAAATTGTCAGACATTAGATTCTGATGATTAGGATTTTGAGCTTCTGCATAAGACCATGCAGCATTTTGTCTTGTTGTACAGAAGGGCAGCATGAGGAAGAACTGGTTTTTAGGGCACTAAACAATAAAAGGTGGCTTATGACAACAGGATTTATTGCTTGACAGATATGGATGCCAGGAGTCTAAATTCAGTGTGTCAGCAGGGCCATTCACTCTGCGATGGCTCCAGGAGATATCTTTACTCACCAGTGTCCAGTAATCCCAGATATCTTGGTTTATGACAGAAGGACTCCAGTCACTGCCTTCCTCTTCACAGCTCATCGTCTGTCTGTGATTTTCTTTCTCTTATTCTATTGTATATAGAGCATTTCTGGTGGCAGAATGGTAATGAATTGGGATTCGAACTGCAAGTTTGGCATTTCAAAACCACCAGCTGATCCTAGGGATAAAGATGGGGATTGCTACTTGTATAAACACCTACAGTCTCAAAAACTCACAGAGGTCATTTTTTCCTGTCCTATAGAGTCACTGCACTGATATCCCCTAAATGGAAGTGAGATTTTATAACCATATCACTTATGTTGGGTTGGGGCTAACCTATCAAGCGTGACCTAATGTTCATTAATTGTATCTGCAAATATCCTGCTCAAATATGGTCAAAATCACAGGTAAGAAGGAGTAAAAACAAATTCTACTATCACTTCTACCCAAATCTCTTAAACTTCCACTAAATAAGTGATCAGATGGAATTATGCAGATAGGGCATGTGTAGCATTCGCAAAGGAGATTGGTTAGCTTTTGCTACCACCTGCCTGACTATTAGGATGAGCAATCTTTGAACCAGAGGATTAAGAGAAAGCCTAGGACCAATAGAAGAGCAGGTTCCAGGTCTCTGTCTAAATTGGCACAGGCCAAGACCAGAGATGCTGGACACTATGAAGAAGAGCAAGAGGAACAGTGCCAAGACTGAGACTGGGAGGCAGAGACCAAGGAGGGCAATGTGGCTGAGAGACTTGGCTCCTGGCAGATGTGCTGCTGTGGAACAAAGTCTGTATTCGTACTGTCTATTGATGTTGAGATGTGGTAACATTAACTTCCCTGATAAACCTCCATAATTGTGATTATTGTCTTTAAGTTCCATGTGACTATGTCAATTAACTATTGAAACCATCATGTGAGTGGGAGGAATGGATAGTGTCAGAGAAAGGAAAGGATGAAAAAATGATACATAGCTGACTCTTGTCTCTTGGCCATGGAGAAGCCAGAGGAGATTAGATGTGTCTCCCCCCTTTAACCTCCTCCTTTATGCTAATTACTGCAGCAGGTATTAAGAGGTTAGAATTTCAAAAAATCATTTTAGGGAATATAATTCTACTCTCCATAGGTGAGAGCTGGCAATGGTTGTTATGCATTGGTGCAAAGATTCTGAGTTTCCAATTGTTAACAGCGATTGTCATTCAGCCTACCCTATCTGGCTGTGTAAGCTTTGGTACAAGAGCCCTGGTGGTCTAGGGGATTATGTGTTGTTTTCCTCACTGAAAAGTCAGCAGTTTGAAACCACCAGTTGCTCCTGGAGGAAAAAGTTAGTTTCTGAAACCCACCGGGGCAGTTGCACTCTGCCCTGTCAGCTTATGATGGCAGTGATTTATCCAGGCATCTGCTTCGTATATGCTTAATAGAATAATTTACCAATAAGGGTCATCATAAATAAATAAAATGAATAGTGCATCAGACAGATAATAGAAATTAGAAAGGAATAGTAAACAATGATGATAGTCTCATGAAAAATTAGTCACTATTCTGCTCCCACCAATTGTTATAAGCCTGATTAAATCTAATGTTCTGATTTTTCAAAAGAAAATACAAATCTCTAGTTTATGATCCAGGAGCATTGTAGATCTTTTAGGGACAGCATTTCATACAATTCATTCTTATGAATAATTGAAGTAAGCAGGATTTTTACAAAGATAATACTCTATCAAATTAAGAATGTTAACATTAAATTATGTAGAGTTTAATTAATATCTTAAGCACAAACTTATTTTCCCTAAATGACAAATATTACACAGTGGAATTTTTAGTTCCAAATATTTCATCCTATAATTAGACAATGTTTATAAAATGTTAAACTGATTTAACTTGTACTCCTCTAAAATAATATCCTATAATCTTCTCTTTAGAGTAAGCCAAGGTATTAGCCAATGAAAAGGTAGAAATACCAATTAGAGTGATAAAATTATTATTACATTTGACTGCCAAAGTAGTCACTAAGATAATTTATGTCTTGTTCATCAACATTCTGAAAATCCAGGAATTTCTGAAAGAGAAGAGAATTTTCTAAATTCTTTTAGTCCCCAATCACATGTAAAGAGTCAGTTCTAACAGAGTCAAGCACAAATAGTCAGTTTTATTCCAAGCCAGGAGAAAAAAACCCAAGATAAGTTATATGAAAAACCCATCTTGCTGAAATAGGATATAAAAAGTTACCTATGCTAAATGTGAAGCTAAATTTATAATAAAATCACTTAGGGAAAGACAGTTGGTGTCAGTTTACGATTTCTCCTTCAAAGAGAATCCTTAAGATACCTTGTTATAGAAAGATCTTGATTAGGAGAAGAGCACCCAAGAAGGGTCAAGAGCTTTTTGTGTAGCTCCATCTTATTCTGATCTTATTACCAACACTGAAGATCATTTACAAAATAATGTTTACTTGTGGTATATGGTTAAAAATAGCATATCTGTTTCTTCTTATCCTGCTTTGGCTGGATAAGCCATTCACAGTATAAAGGAGAAGCATGGCCCAATATTGAACATCCACAGCTAATGTCTTCAGCTTATCTTGCAAGGCCATTGAGTCAATGCCAACTTACAGCAAGCATATAGGGCAGGATAGAACAGCTATGGTGAGTTTCCGAGATTGTCATTGTTTATAGGGGTAAAAGCCCAGTCTTTGTCCAGCAGAGTGGCTGGTGGTTCCAAGTGCTGACATTGCTCTTACCAATCCAACGTGTAGCCACTAAACCAGCAGTGTTCTTGATATCTGGAAAGCACTCTTGTTTTAGAGAGAGTAGCTATTTTCTGGGTCGGCCTGAAACATACAGGCAACAAGAACAGCAACCACAACTTCCTTACCTTGTTTCATTTCTGGTCCTACAAAAAAATCTAACATTTTAGAGAAGACTTTAAATTGGACCTATGTAATTGGCTCTCATCATTCTTTCTACTTCATTTTAGTTCCTGCTTGATTACTGTACTATACACTTGTCTTATTATGCCATAGATTTGTCTTCTTTAAGATGTCTTTTTCTAATACCAATGGAGTGAGGGGAAATAATGTGATGTTTTGCTGTCACCTATCTGCTATAGTTTTTGTAGCTCTCACCCAAAGATGCAGTGGGTCCTTGGAGATTGGTGTTTTCCTTCACTTTCTGATGGATCTGGGTAAAAGAAGGTGAAGCAAGATAGAGTGAGGGTCATACAATTAAATTGAGAATGATTATTAAAATAACTCATTGTGATTGCAAAAAGTTGGAGCTTACCATGAAGATTGTTTGATTTTACAGCCTTGCTGGGCATAACATGGGTCATGGGTCATTTCTTTCACTACCAAGAAAGAAGAACCGTGGGTAGAGTCCAAGGTCCCTGCACTGTAAATTTCTTTCATGAAGAGTAAAACGCTGTGACACCAGAGGAATCACAGAGGAGTGATAGAGGATTCATGGAAGCAGAGGTGGCAAGAATCAACAGCCTGAGGCAGATAGGTGATGCCCTCTGACAGAGGCTCACCTCCCGAGAGGAGTGCCTCCAGGCTAATTGGAGAGCTAAGTTTTCGGACTGAGCTGAGCACTGGGTTTAAGTTGCTGTCTGTTGTGTTTGGCTGTGTTTGAGACATTCTCTAACACATCAAACACTTTGAGAGAATCAATTGCTGGCCCTGGGGACTCAGTATCGTCATCACAAGAAACACTAATATCAATTTGCAAAGCATAGTTCACAGATATAATGCTCTGAATTCTACTTTGGTAAGCAGTGCATGGCATATTAAATGCTTGCAAGCACTCATCTAAGATGCAACTATTGGTTTCTCTCTGGCCAAAGGAAAGCATAGTGAAAGTATCATGGAGTGCCAAAGGTACATACAAATTAGCCTTAGAAGAAGTATGGCAAGCCTAAGAGACATGCAAATTAAAACAACAAGGAGATAACAATTAATACCCTCAAAGGCAGCCTAATTTAAAAAAAAATCAGGAAGTAACAAATGTTGGAGAGATTGTTTAGAGATAGTAACTCTTATCCACTGCTGGTGGACCTGTAGGTATGTGCAGTCTCTAAGCAAATCAATTTGGTGATGTCTAAACCAGATGGAAATCGAGCTACCGTATGACTTAGCAACTCAGTCAGGTGACCAGATGTCTTGCTTTTTAACAATTTAACAACATTATGCATCATTTTAAAATTAAAATAAATGTATTAAAGTACTATTTTTGCATCCTATGAAAATTTTTGTTCCACCATGTAGACCAAATTTTTCATCAAGAACCACCCCCCACCCCGACCCCCGCGCCTGGTCAATGGTGTCCTGCTTAAAATCTGGTCACTTTACTACTGGGAATATACCAAGAAGAGGCAAAAAACAAACCACTGCCAGATATGTGTGCTCCAGTGTTCATTGCAGCACAGTTTACAATTGCAAATTGTAATTGGAATACTATGCATCACTAAAGAGCAGTGATGAACTCAGGAGGCATATAACATCATGAGAAGAGCTGGAAAAAATCATATTAAATGAAGTAAGCCAACTGCAAAACGACAAGTACAGCATGAGTCCTCCACACAAGTACTTTCTCATTGCGAGATCACTTTGTTCTATTAAATTAGCTTTTCATGATGGTCACCTGCCTGACATGATCACTGAAGACAAAGGGAGTACAGAGGCAAATGTGGTGAAAAAAGCTGATGGTGCCAGGCTATCACAAGATATAGCATTTGGGGTCGTAAAGACTTGAAGGTAAATAAGCCAACTAGCTCAGAAGCAACAAAGCCCACGTGCAGGAAGCACCCCAGCCTTTGTAACCACGAGGTGTCAAAAGGGTCAGGCATCAAAGAACTAAAAATTACCTTACTGTAAATGAGGGAGTGTACAAGTTGGAGACCCAAAACCCATCTGTAGGTAACAGTTCCCTTTACAGAGGGGGCACAGGTAGGAGATGAACCAGTTAGGGTGCTATGTAACAATGATGAAGCATACAAGTTTCTTCGAGTTCTTCAATGCTTTCTCCTCCCTGCTATCATGATTCCAATGCCATCTTACAAATCTGGCTAGACCAGAGAAGGCACACTGGTACAGATAGGAATGATAAACATAGGGAGTCCAGGATAGATGATTTCTTCAGGACCACTGGTAACAGTGGCGAAACCAGTAGGGTGGAGGGAAGGTGGCATAGAAAGGGGAAACCGATTATAAGGATCTCCATATAACTTTTTCCCTAGGGTATGGACAATAGGGAAGTGGGTAAAGGGAGCCATTAATACATAGATACATCAAGCATAAAGTAAAAGTCGATTTCTGTCTACACATATATGTATTATGTGTATACATTATATATGTATGTATAATATACTATGTATGTATATACTAAAAAGGATAGCAACTTCCAGAAAAGTGCATAAAATGCAATATGCTCTTTAGTAATTGATGGCTATATGAAATAACACAGAGTAATAAATATTGCTTATTAGGTAAATCTGATACCCAAGACTTCTTTAAAGTATTAAAAGCAAGAATGTTACTTTGAGGAGTAAACTATTCCTGGCCCAAACCATGGCATTTTCAATGGCCTCATGGACGTGACAGTTGGCCAGTGAATAAAGAAGATCAAAGAAGAATTGATGCATTTCAATTGTGCTGGAGAAGAATATTGAAAGTGTCATGGGCTGCTAAAAGGGCAAACTTTTCTCTCTGAAGTATGATGAGAGCTCATTGAAGGCAAGGGTGGCAAGATTTCATCTTACCTACTTTGGACATATTGTCAGGAGACAGTAGTTCCTGGAGAAGGACATCCTGCTGGGTAAAGTGGAGGGGCAGTGAAAAAGAGGATGGCCCTCAGCGAGATGGATGGACACAGTGGCTTCGGCGATGGGCTTGGGCATCAGAACAATTGTGAAGATGGCACAGGACCATGCAGTGTTTCGTTCTGTTGTAAAGAGGATGTCTAT
>PVJH01021123.1:0-39247 GCA_004026705.1 Nesogale talazaci
GTGTTGCTATAACAAATACCCAGAGTGGGGGACTCCAACAAGCAGAAAGTATTGAGGGGTAGAAATCCAAATTCAGGATGCCAGCTCCAGCAGAAGGCTTTGTCTTCAAGTTCTAGGGCTGTGTGTTAGGCTGGGTCGACGAGAGACACAAATCCAGGGACACTCATGGATGTCTGGGAAAGAGCTAGATGTCAAAGAGTCATTGTATATTAATAAAACATCCCAGTTGTGGTAGGTCCATGCACTGGTGTCAGTTTGAGAGGATTAAAAGTGAAGGTGGAGTCTAGTCTGTCAATTGGATCATAGGCAATGAGTGTGAATATGGCTTCCTCTTGAGAATTCTGGGAATTCTTGGATTTCCTCCTAGGAGACAGAAGTCTCTCTCTCTTCTCTCCTCTCTCTTCTCTCCTCTCTCTTCTCTCTCTTCTCTCTTCTCTCTTCTCTCTTCTCTCTTCTCTCTTCTCTCTTCTCTCTCTCTCTCTCTCTCTCTCTCTGCCCACCCCTTCACTTCCTGTGAGACATCCCTAAGGAGAAGCCACATGGACCTACCCTATTGCAGCCCTGGGAACTGGAGGAGCCACATGGAGACCCCTGCCAGCGCTGAGATGTTTCTACTGCCACTGACTTGACACCCACTGTAATCTCCCTGCACTCAGCATCATTGCATGTGTTTGTTGAGTCTGAAGAGGACTTTATAGATTGGTATCAGATATATGGGGTAATAGCAGATTTATGGACTTGATCTGGGCTGGGCTGAAATGTTTTCTCAATATTCAACTGCTCTTGTATATAAGCCTCTTTCTTTTTTTCCCCCAATTATTTTCTTGGGGGCTCTTACAGCTCTTATAACATTCAATACATCATCTGCATCAAGCATGTTTATACACATGTTACCATATTCATTTTGAAATATTTTCCACTTGAGCCCTTGGTATAAGCTGCTCCTTCCCCCTCCCTCCTTTTTTTTTTTGGCGGGGGGCGGGGCATCACTGCTCTCCAGTGGTGGGAGTAGAAGACCCAGCCCCACTGCTGGAATTGAACCTCCATCCCAGTGGGCCGCAGTCCCGCACACAACCACTATGCCACCAGGGCTCAGCCCCCCTCCCTCCTTTTTTAATGAATCATTTTATTGGGGCTCAAACAACTCCCATCATGATCCATACCTACATCAATTGTATGCAGGCCACATTTGCGTACTTATTGCCATCATCACTCTCAAAGCATTCTCCCTCCACTTAGGCCCCCAGTATCAGCTTCCTATATTTCCTTTCCTTCCCCCCTCCCACGAACCCTTAGTAATTTACAAATTGTTATTATTTTCATACTGTACACTGTCCAATTTGTCCCTTCACTCACTTCCCTGTTGTCCATGCCCCAGAGAGTAGATAAGCCTCTTTCTTCTACACATATATGTGTCCATGAATTTGTTTCTCTAGTCTACCCAGACTAACACACCAATCCAGATCAAACCCATAAATCTGATATTAGCCCATAAGTCCAATACTCATTCATAACTCCTTCTTCAGACTCCTGTGGTCACATGCAACGATGCAAAGTGTAGGGATATTACAGGCTGGTAGGTGACAAGACTTATGGATCCAAAGGCAGTGGACACAACTCCAGAGTCTGGCTGCCATCAGTGTGGTTCCATGTGGCTTGTCAACAGGAAGACAAAGGTAGAAAGAGGGAGGCCAGTCTCCAGAGAACCATTTATCTCGTTCACCCTTCAATCAAACGGTGATCTGATTGACAGACCACTCCACCCATTCACTCTTAATACCCTCAAGTTGACATGAAGTGTGGCAGTCATGTGCTTATGTTAATTTCATGATTGAAATGTAGGGGTGGAGTCTAGCCTTTTAATCTGGAGAGAGCCATTGAGTAGCCAAGGAGGCCTCCGTGTGGGCACGGCTTTCTCCTGAGACTTCTGGGAAATCTTGCGATATTTCCCTTGTGAAGATGAGAAGCTATCTCCCCCAGTTGTTGGGAGTTAGTTTCAGAGGCAATTAATCACGGACAAGACAAACTGGCAGCATTCGAGAAGCTGGAGGAGCCGACCGAAAGACTACACAGCTTTGCCCTGATGGAGCCAGACCTCTGAAGCTGGGGCGGCAGATGGACACCTCTGCCAGCGATGAGTTGCTTCTGCTGTGGATGAACCTTGAGCCCTAGAAGCAAGGAGTCATGGGGAAACCCCTGCCAGCATCGGGATTCTGCACCCATTGACCAGTGACTTTGTGAGTCAGAAGGAGACTTTATAGACTGATTTCAGGCACGTGGGTTTATATCGGACTTATGACTTTGAACTGGACTGGGCTCAATGTCCTGTTCCTCTTGTATATAAGCCCTTTCCTTATATCTATATCTGTGTCTATGAAATTTGTTCCTCTAGTCTACCCGGACCGACACATGAAGTTATGTAACTATCACAGGCAGTGTTTCCCAAAGTGAGAGATAACACCTGTGAGACACTGGAGCGATCCAGAGAGCATCCTTTGGAAGCAGATACCTACACTTTATCCTGGATTAGGGGTTATAGCACAAACATTTTTCACCACCAGGGCCCACTGCATTAATTTTTTTTTTTTCTGAAAAAGAGGCAGTAGGCTAAATAAGTTTGGGAATTCGTACTCTAAGGTCAGGTTACACTCATCCTTCCTCTCCATGGAAGCCAAATGTTCTCAACGCACACACCCTGGGTTCAAAGGACATATTCTTATTCTCTCTTGGTGCTAGGAAGTCCCTCTTCTCACTGTGCTCTTCTCTGATCTCTTGTGAGGGGAAAAAGAGCAGGTCATGTCCCAGAGAAACTCCCCTTACATAGGATCCAGGATGTGACCTAAATAAGGGTGTCAAGCCAATCCTCTTCATCAGCAAGACTGATTCCATCATATCAGATCGTGGGGGATGGAAACCGATGATGACATCATTATGTAATTTATAAACCACTGACACCCATGGCCCAGCAAGTAGACACATTTATATCATGCAAAGGGGGAGGGAGGGTGGATCATTTTTCATTTTCGGATTACAACTCTATATAAAGAAGACCCAACACCACACCAATAGGTAGCATCATAATAAATGGCTGAAGGCTGAAGGTTGTCAAGGATTTTGGAAATGGAAAAGGCTGAAGTTGTCAAGGATTTTGGAAATAGAAAAGGCTGAAGTTGTCAAGAATGTTGCCTCACTTGAATCCACAATCAACACTCATGGAAGCAGTAGTCAAGAGATGAAAAGACAAGTTTCTCTGGGTAAATCTGCTTCATAAGACCGCTTTAGAGCATTGAGAAGCAATGATGTTACTTTGAGGACTGAAGGGTGCCTGACCCCAAGGCATGATTGGACATTGGATAAGGAAGACCACAGAAGAATCAGTGCACTTGAATTATAGTGCTGGAGGAGAACACTGAAATTATCAGGGACTGCTAAATAGACAAACCCATCTGTCTTAGATGATGTTCACTCAGAGTGCTCTTTGGAGGCATGGAAGGTAAGACATCATCTTGCATACTTTGGATTTGTTCTCGGGAGACACTAAAGGGAACCTAGAGAAGGGCACATGTTTGGTGAAGACGAGGGGCAGCAAAGGAGGGGAAGGCCTTCAGTAGAGAGATTTACACCATGGCTGCAACAAAGGGATCTGGCATAGGAGCCACTGTGAGAATGGCCCAGGACCCAGTCGTATTTTGTTTTGATGTACATAAGGTGATTAGGGGTTGGAACTGACTTGATGACCCCTAACAGCAATAACAGTCTACTCCTGAAATGGGAAATGACTCCGAGTTTTGTATTGTTGTTGTCAGGTGCTGTCAAAGTGGTTTCAACACATAGCCACCTTCCGTCTTTTTATTGACCCCTTGCCTCCTTCGTGAATGGTATTCTTGTTGCCTGGCAGTTCTTCTGTCATTAGTGTTTGGTATGCCACGCCTTGTCTGGAGATGCTCTTGAATTTCAGCTGGGATATACCCAAAGTCCTGTTTCCTTTATGTGGTCCTGTTTTACTTTTCTTCAACTTGAAACCAATAGCTGGTTCTCTGTTCTATAAACAGCCCCTGGCCTCATTCTGGCTGCTAACGTCGGGCTTCCCCATTGTTCTTTTCCACAAATGTACTCAATCTACTTCCTGTGTATCCCATCAGGTGAGATCCATGTGTACCAGCACTGTTTATCTTGTTGAAACATGTATTTGCAAAGAAGTCATTGGTCTTGCAAAATTCTTTCATGCAATCTTCAGCTTCATTTCTATCACCACAGTCAGAATTTCCATCTATTGTTCATTCTTCTTTGTTTCCAGCTTTTACATTCCAGTCACCAATAATTATCAATTTATCTTGATTGCATGATTCCAAACTGAAGAAGTTGTAGAATTCAATTTCTTTTTCACAGGCTTTAGTGGTTGATACAAAAACTGGCATAATAATTGTGTTAACTGGACTTTCTTGCAGGCATACAAATATCATCCTATCACAGGCAGCATTTTACTTCAAGAGAGATGTTCTTTTTTCATTATTAATGCAATGCTGTTCCTCTTTGTGGCAGTTACATAACCTTGGATCAACTTGATAGCTAGAGTGGAGGGGTGCAGTTTAGCCTGTCAATCAGGCCACAGTCTGCTGCTGCCTGCAGAAGGGCCTTTCTCTCTTTCTCCCCAGAGGTGGGCTACATACTCTTTCTGCTACACACTTCTGTTGACAAGCCACATGGAGCCACGCTAATGGCAGCCAAAGTCCCGGGGTTGTATCCACTTCAATTCGATCCAGAAGACTTTGAACTCACTAGCCTGAGAGCTTCCTGTATTTCGCATCATGCTTGTGACTGTGTGAGTCTGAAAACACTATGGACTAGTATTGGAAGTATGGGCTGAAAGCAGATTTATGGAATTGATCTGGACTGGACTGGGTGTTTTATTAATATGCAATTACTTTTTGATATAAAGCTTTTTCTCATACACTTGTGAGTGTCCCTGGATTTATTTCTCTAGTCAACCTGGTATGATACCCTCTTGAATTTGTTATTCCTGGCAATGATCGCCCAATTCAAAATGGCCAATACCAGTCCATTTCAATTCACTAATGCCAGATATCAGTCTGTGTGGGGTTGACTAATTCTCTCATTACTTCCAATTTTTCTAGATTAATACCGCAGACATTCTACATCCTGTCTATTAATAGACGTGGGCAGCTGTTTCTTCTCATTCTGCATTGTGCTGCAATGGCAAATAAAACTTTACCCCATTCAGGTCATTAAGCCAACTCAACTTTGAGGAGGCAACTCTTCTTCGCTTGTCTCTTTTGTGTCTTCTGACCTGAGGGCCTCATCATCCAGCACCGATGCTGACAGCATTCCTCGATGTAAGATCTTCAGTAGCTAATGGTTCAGCTTCGTCTCTAAGCTCTGAGGAAACCTGTTCACCTTGGGTGACCCTGCTGGATTTGAAATACCGGTGGCAGAGCTTCCAGAATCATAGCAACTCACTCGCCACTAAAGTATGAGACAGACACGTGGTGGGGCTTTGGTCATAGCATGTTTGTGACTGACAAGCTACCCTGGAGCCCTTTGTATCTTCCCTGCCTTACTTACTCCCTGAAGTCACGGGAGAGGCGCGCAGTCCCAAGAGAATAAAAGCTGGCGGATTCTGGAAACTGACATACTCTACCAGGGCCAGTTAAAGACCCCAGTTGTAGGCCCCCCCCCTCCATTTGTCATCAAATTTCTAGTGACCCAGCTGCCCAGAAACTGGACTAGATTTAGCTATTTTGTTTTGGGGGGCATCACTGCCCTCTGGTGGTGGTGGGAGCTACCCAGCACTGCTCCCGAGAGCCGCCGTTGGATTTGAACCGCCAAGCCCACGGGCCGCAGTCCTGCAGTCAACCACTAATGCCACTGGGGCTCAGCCCTAGATTTAGCTATTTTATCCTTATCTTTCTCCCTTCCTGTTTCTCCCTGGGGAAAAGATGGATACTTTAGTTAGAAGTTTTAGAAAATGCAGCTAAGTACAGAAAACACTGGATTCCTACCTCACACCATAACCCCAGATAGATGTAAAGCGCAGAAGTATAAAACTAGTTGAAGAAATCCAACAAACTATGTTTTGACTCTGAGGTAGAAAGGGACTTTGTATTTATTTATTTTTTATACCTCACTATTATGATTTTTAATCATTTTATTGACTTACAGATATTATCACAACCCACAAATTGACTCTATCAAGCAAACTTGTACATATCTTGCCATCATCATTTTCAAAGCATTGTCTTTCTACTTGAGTTGAAATGGATTTTTAAAAGAAGACTCTTTAAAAACACAACCTGCAAATCTATCTAGATAAGATAGGCTAGATGATCTGTCTGGAGGAGAAAAAAATGGGACTGGTGGTTCTGGGGGGATATGGGAGATGCTGATGTGAGGAAAGGTGATACTGACCAACCTAGGCATGGCATAAGGGAGGAACAAGTGATCCAAAATTAGTGACAAGATGGGTGTGAGAGGCCTGATATGAATTGATCAAAAGTAATGTAATAGAACTTACTGAAACCCAAATGAAGGCTGAGCATGATAGTGGAACAAGAGGAAAGTAAAAGGAATTAGAGGAAAGAACTGGGATGCAAAGGGCATTTATAGAGGCCCAAGTAAAAGCATGTACATAGGTAAACATTTATATATGATGATGGGGAAATAGATCTACATATATATAATTATAGGGTTAGTATTAAGGCACCAGATGGACATTGGTCCTCCACTCAAGTCCTTCCACAATGCAAGAACACTGTGTTCTATTAAATTGGTGTTCCATGATGCTCACTTTCCCGACACAATCACTGAAGACAGATGTGTACATAAACAAAAGTGGAGAAGAAAGCTGATGGTGCCTGGCTATCAAAAGATATAGTGTCTGGGGTCTTAAAGGCTTGAAAGTAAACAAGCAGTCATCTAGCATGGAAGCAACAAAGCCCACATGGATGAAGCATGCCAGCCTGTGTGACCACGAGGTGTCAAAGGGATCGGTTATCAGGCATCAAAGAACAAAAAGTCATATCATTGCATGCTCACCTTCCTGATATGATCTCTGAAGGCAAATGTGTGCATAAACAAACATGATAAAGAAACTGATGGTACTGGCTATCTCAAAAGATATAGTGTCTGGGGTCTTAATGGCTTGAAGGTAAACAAGCAGCCATCTAGTTCAGAAACAGCAAAACCCACATGGAAGAAGCACACCAGCCTGTGTGATGATGAGGTGTCAAAGAAATGAGGTATCAAGAACTAAAAATTATATCATTATAAATAAGGGGGGAGTACAGATTGGGGACCCAAAGCCCATCTGTAGGTAACGAGATAATTTATAAATTATTAAGGGTTTAGGAGGGAGGGGGGACAGCAGAGGAGGGAGGAAGATGAGGAGCTAATACCAAGGGTTCAAGTAGAAAGAAAATGCTTTGAAAGTGATGATGGCAACAAATGTACAAATGTACTTTGCATACAGTGGATATATGTATGGGTTGTGATAAAAGTTGTGTGAGCTCCCAATAAAATGATTAAAAAAGAAAAAAAAACCCACTAAAACCTATAAGGAGACAAATGAGTGGATCACAGACCTGTGAACAGCACAGTAGCCAATGTTATCAGACCAGTGAGATAAGAGGTGGCAATGCTTCAAACCAACAAAAGGTTTAGACTTTAGAGTTATTTTCTAGGATGTTAAGAACTCTTCAATCAGCCAGATCAGTCTTCCGTGAGGATGATTCTTTTCCCCCATTACAGGAGGGTCCCCTACCCCATCTTCTTTTCCTAAATCTTTAATGGCCTCTACCTTTATAAGTGATTTGGGAAATTTTTACTCTTAAAAACAATTAACAAAAAAAGATAGAGCAGAAGAGAAATAGTCTTTACTTCCACTTGAGGTAGACAGCTTCATATGTGGGATATTAGAAGACCAGATCATTACCTTAAGAAGTATAAATGTTGGGTAGAATAGTATAGGGAAAGGAGCATCCATTGCGCATGCTTGGAGGTTCAGGCTTCCCGCCAGAAGTGCTGCTGCACCTGGGTTGGCTCACCCAGACCAGGTGAATTCAATTCAGCCAATGGACTCAACCAGAGTCACCAGCCAGCCCTCCCCAACAAAGGACTGAAAAGGCAGAAGCCTGGAACCGAACTCTTGACTTTTTTCAAGCTGCTTCCCAGCCAGCAGAGGGGGGTGAGGAACTCTCTGGGTGCCCGTGTAAATCTGAAACGTCTTCTAACTTTCATAAAACTCGTTTGGATCACAAACCAGGTTTCCGCGTGAATTCTTTCTCACATGGAGCCAAAGACCGAGGTATGTATCTCTTCTCTAGAAAACCTGGCATAACCTTACATGGTTATCTCAGTCATGTATGTTTCCTGCAGCTATTTTGAAAAAGTAAAAAAAAAAAAAAAGTTGCCTATTAGTCCATCCACTCGGTAAACCATCATTCCCGTTTTCTTCTGGGCGATCTTCTGGTCTCATTTTTTTCTCTCTCAGTATTATGTTTACAATGAAAATAGTATGAATGTATCCATTATATTGTACAACCTATCTTACTGGCTTTTCTCCCTCAGTAGCGGTCTTTCACGCCAACAATTATTTCTCTACCATGGTTGAGAGGTCTATGCCCCAGGCCCTGTCTTGGGATATTGGGATGTAGCCCATTGAGGGGTGGAGGTTTGGGGTGTGACTGGCACAGATTGGAGAAGCCACCTTTTGGAGGGAGTCCCAGATGTCTTTGAAACGTGTCCAAATCCCCGGAGCCTCTCAGAGTCTTGAATGTTCACCAGAAGCTATGGATCGACGAAGTTTCCCTCTTGCAGAGTCATTTTGGGAATTCAAGGTTTTTGTTCATGTCCGCTGCTTCACCCAGAACCTGGTGAGTTAGGGAGATCCTGGATGGTGCAAACACCAAAAACATGCCCCTGCAAACCTAGATATAAAGTGACCAAATGTCCCACTTTTTAACAACTTAACAACGTCCCGTGGCACTTTAAAATTATAATAGTACTTCTGCATTCTTTGAAAATTTTTGTTACTCTATATAGATCAAATTTTTAATCAAGAACCCCCAGCCTGCCCCCCACCCTGGTCAATGGTGTCCCACTTAAAATCTGGTCACTTTAATAGAAGTGGATGGTTTCTCTCTACCCAGAACCTCCTTGAAAGAAGTGCCTGATCATCTACTTCCCCCAAATCGACCCCTGAAAACCCCCACGGAACACAGTTTGACATTGATACACTTGGGGGAGCACAGGGTGTCAGAACAGACTCCTTGGAAACAGTTTTCAGGGGTTATGTCCTACCAAAGGCAGCTCCTGCCCTCTCTCTGGGGTTTCTTTGATTGAGGCTGGGAGAGAGAGCTACAGACCAGCGATCGGGAAAGGCTATGGTGGGCAGCTTCTGGGCCAGGTCAGGCTCCACACGAAGCCTCATTTTGAGTGGAGCCTGCAGGTGAACGCAAAGCCACGGGAGCTCAAGAGAAGTCAGAAATGCTATCTGAGGAGAGAGAGCTGCTTCCGACTGACAGGGAAGGGGAAAGGGAAGGGGCCCGATCAAGAGAGAAGCCCCAGGACAGCCTGGAAAATGCCACATTGGGAAGTTCAGGAATTTCTCAGCCCCCTTAGCACCTACAGCCAACAGGCGGGGCCACCCTCTCTGTGCCAGAAAGTGAGCTAAATGCGGGATTGGTACAGTGAAAGCCACCAGGTCTGTGCAAGGTGAGTCTGAAAGCACATTTTCAGAGCCCACTGGCTGATATTGAGGATTCATTGAAAGAGCCAGTTGTTGAAAGAGGCTTTACCTCTCATGCTAAAGAGCATAGACTGGTTGGTCCTTGGCTGCCTTGAGGCATGGCAAGACCATCGGGTCCCTTGCAAATCTAAGAGGCTTCCCAAATGTTTCGTGAAGAGGCAGTGGTTGGATTGGGTGGTTTGGAGAAGCGCTTGGGGAGATAATCCGGGAGAAACAGACTCAGGAAGAAGGAGAAGAACAACTTTGGGTCCTCAAGAAACACCACAAGGTGCATGGTTCAAAGGCAGGCCTTCGGGCTCCGATCCTAACAGAACGCCTTCCACTCCCCAAGCCCTCGTTCCTCACAGACACGGGGCAGGCACATCCACTGACCACGCATCATCCAGGTCAGCAATTATGTCTTTAATAATCTATATGTATGTGTACACACACGTACAGTTTTATTGACATGCAATTTTCAGTGTACTGGGAAATGTGGACTCCCGTTCGGGGGCTATCCATGCCCTAATCTTTTCATTCCGTTTTCCCACGAATGTTTTGAAGCTCCTTTATATATCCACTCAGTTGTGCCCCACCCCCCCAACCCTAACCAGTTCTAGGACCTCTTCATTGCCGTAAAATAAATCCCATACCTGTTTGCAGTTACCCCACATCCTTCCCCCTGTCTCTACCCACCTCACCTCTGTCCAAAGCTTCCCCTGATCTGCTTTCTTGTACACATTTGCCTATTCTGGATAGGTCACATACAGGAAGTCCTATACTGTCTGCGTCTTTTGCCACTGGTTTCTTTGACTTAGCACAGTATTTTCGAAGTCCATCGATTCTGCACCCTGCATCAGGGCTTCCTTCCTTTTTGTGGTTAACACATTTCCCACATTGGAGTTTATCCATTCATCAGTTGGTAGACATTTACACTGCTTAGTAGAGCTGGGTACATTATCTGTTGTGACTAACACTGCGACTGGTACATCCCAGTACAAGCTTTCGTGTGAACAGGCACTTGCATTTCTCTTGCGTGGAATTGCTTGGTTATCGGGTAATTCTCTCTTTTCATGTTTCGAAGGACTGCCGGGAAGTTTCCCAAAGTGGTTGCATGTTTGACATTCTTACCAGCAAGGCGGAGCATTCCAGTTTCCCCACCCACATCCTCATCATAATAGATCCTCATCGGCCTGTAGGTGATAACCAAACCATCTTAGTGGGCGTGACATGTGGTCCTCCATGTGGTTTTTGGTTGTAACTCCTGTGATGGATGATAATATTAGGCACCTTTTCACGTGCTACTGGCCATTTGTATATCTTTTTTGGAGAAAAATGTATGTCCGGAAACTTAGCCCCTTTCCTAAAAAGGAACTTGGCTTTTACAACTGAGTTGTAAAAGTTCTTTATTTATTCTGGATACAAGTCCCTATGCAGAAATAGGATTTTCAAGTATTTTCTCCCATTCTCTGTGTAGTCTTCTTATTTCTTAGATGGTGGCATTTGAAAGTTTTAATCTTTTTCTTTGCATCACTGCCCTCTGATGGAAGTAGGGGTCCAGTCTTGCTCCTGGAGAGCTGTTGCTGGATTTGAACCGCCAACCCTGTGGGTTGCAGTCCTGCACACAACCACAAGGCCACCAGGACTCAGCCCCAAAAGTTTTAATCTTAATGAAATTCAGTTTACTTAGTTTTTCCTTGATTGCTTGAGCTTTGGATGTCATATAAACATATAAACTATTTCTTATGCAAGGTCATAAATATTTACCCTTGTATTTTATTCTAGGAGTGTCTAGTTTCAGTTCTTACCTTCAGGCCTTTGGCTCAATTTTAGGTAATTTCTCTGTATGGTATGAAGTAGGGATTCAAACTCATCCTTTTGCATGTGGATATCCAATTGTCCCAAAACCACTTGTTGAAAAGACTACCCTACCCTCCTAACCCCCACCCCCATTGAATTATCTTGGCACCCTTGTCAAAAATCAATTGACTGTAAATGTAAGAATTTTTTTTTACAAACTCTCAGTTGTCTTCCATTCTTTAGATGTCTCTCCTTGTGCCAGTACCACACTGTCTTAATAATTAGCTTTGTGTTATATTTTTTTAATTGGAAAGTATGAGTCTTCCAACCTTGTTCTTCTCAAGATTGTATTAGTCATTCTGGATTCTATACATGTGTGCACAAATTCATTAGGAACAGCTTGTCAGTTTCCATGAGGAATTCAGCTGAGATTCTGACAGGATTACATTGGACCTATGGGGGCTGAGCCCCGGTGGCGTAAGTGGTTGAGTGTGGGACTGCAGCCTGCGGGCTTGGCGGTTCAAATCCAGCGGCGGCTCTCAGGAGCAGTGCTGGGTAGCTCCCATGACCACCAGAGAGGAGTGATACCCCCCCAAAAAAAACATTGGCTCCATGGATAAATTTGAGGAATGTTGCCATCCTCACAGAGCATATCTTCTTATCCATGAGCAAAATAGGTTTTTTCATTTATTTGTGTCCTCTTTCATCAAGATTTTGTAGTGTTTGGGCTTTGCAGTGAATTACTGAATGTGCCTCTTCAAGCCGCAGTCCCTATAACTCCAGCCCTTGATGGGTATAGGTGCTTTTAACAAGGTTAATGGTGATTTCCTGGACATAAAATTAACCATCTGAGAATTGGGAAATGGGGGCATGTATTACCTTCCAGGGAGAAGAGTCAAGAATCTAGTACATTCTTTGGACCTCAAGACTCCTGTGCACTGACCTTCCGTGATCCAGGAGATGACTTTGACACCAGATGAGCACCATTGGCAAAGCCAAAAGCCAAAGCGTGGGCCAAAGTGGTGGACTCAGCAGACCACAGAGGAAGTAAAGCTGGGCACCTGAGGGCAGGAGTGGACTGGGGCACCTCCAGATACTTAAAGAGGGAGCTGGGTTTGATGGGCTACAGAGTTAGAGCTGAGTGCCTTCCAGCTAAGACTTATGATAGAGTAGCACCCCCTTTGAGAAAACATTGCCAACCCTAAAAGAACTTTGTAACATTACATGAACAGGGCAGAGGTCAAAGCCCAGAGGGAGCCCAGCGTCTGGGAAGATGCTGTCCTGTCTAAATGATTGTATGCTGAGTATTTGTAACCTGTTAACTTCGTTAATAATGCCTGTTTCTGTGACGTTCACCTTCCCAACAAGATTGTGCCAGAAGACAAAATGCATAAGCATTTGTGGTGAAGAAAATGGATGGTGCCCGGTTATCAAAAGATACAGCATCAGGGGGTCTTAAAGACTTGAAGACAAGCAAGTGGCCGTCTAGCTGGGAAGCAACAAAGTCCACATGGAAGAAGCACACCAGCCTGTGTGATCACGAGGTGTCAGTGGGATCAGGCATCAGAACACCCAGAATGAAAATTCATATCAATGTAAATGAGGGAGGTGGGGTGGAGTGGAGACCCAAAGCCCATCTGTAGACAATTGGACATCCCCTCACAGAAGGATTATAAGGAAGGGATGAGCCAGCCAGGGTGCAGTATAGCACCGACGAAACTTACCACATTCCTCTAGCTCTTTGATGCTTCCTCACCCCCACTATCATGACCCTAATTCCACCAACCAATTCAATTAAATAGGAGCATGTACACTGGCACAGATAAGATTTCTCCACATGTAGAATCCAGGACAGATAACCCCCTCAGGAACAGTAATGAGAGAAGCAATACCATGAGGGTAGGGGAAGGCAGGGGGAGAAAGTGGGAAATGATCACAGGGATCAAAGTATAACTGCCACCACCCCCTTCCCCAAAGGGGGGGAGGAAACAGCAGAAAAGTGGATGAAGGGAGACAATGGTCAGTGTAAAATAGCGAAAATAGTAAAAATTTATAAATTATCAAGAGTTCAAGAGGGAAGGAGAGTTGTATTTCAATGATGGTTGTGTTCATCGTCTCCTCGGTGCATCTTGATGTCCCTATGTGATCTTTATCCCATGAGCATACCTGATTAGATTAACTCTCACGGGGCCCTGACTCCAGAAATCCCAGGCTGAGCCAGGACTCTCCCCTCCAGTGTCAGGGGGCAGCTGAACTCCAGAAAGAAAGCTGAGAAGGCTGCTTGTTTGCCGAGATTCTCACAAGGACCAGTGTCCTCTCTGTAAAGTAGACAAACATAAAGGTACCGTTGATGTGGAAGCACGTCGCTTCTGTTCCACTTGGTCGGCGTGGTCTGTCAGGTATATCTTACTTCACCTGACCCCATATGGCAGGCAGACCTGCCCTCTAGGGCTTTCAGGGATCTGCACGAAGCTGGGTGCTGAATATTGACCCTGAAGAGCAGGCTGCTGGTGTTGTGAGCAGCGCAAGCAATGATTAGACAATGCTCAAGGACATTTTCAAACGCTCGGTTTATTCACCACAAACACCACACATCAAACAATTGGAAGTCTTAGGGGTTAAGCAGAAGGAAAGCATAAGGTAGCAAACAAATACAATAGCGCATAATCATCAAGGTTAATTCGGCAAGGATTTTAAAGTTAAAAGTTCCAGTCCATTATGGCCAAGGCCTTCCTGGGTTCACTCACCCTGGGCACCAGGTGGAGAGAGGAGGAGTTGATGTCTCCTGGATCCCAGCTCTCTGACTTGACCATCTCTGGCGTCCAGGTTTTATACACTGCGGTAAGCGACGTTTGGAAAGCCCCATGACGTCCACTTGTTACTTGATGACTTCTTATCAGTCTGGTACATTTGGTGGTCATATGTTGAGTGGATTTTCGTTGGCGGGAACACATAAGCTCTTCTAGCAGGTGGGCGTTGACTTGTGTGGAGAGGTTGTTTATGTCTTGCAAGGAAGTTCCGCGTCTTGCAAGGCAGTTTCCACAAAACGGAATTTCTGGTGCTCTCATCAGCTGGGTGGGTTCAAATCATTGGTCTGAGGAACATGAACTGTTTAGCCACCAGCAGTGTTTGTTTCCGTGCCCAAATCAAAGCCAACAAAGCGATGTGGGACTCGGGTCTTTTGGGACTCACAAGGAGGGACCCTGAGGAGTGGAGTGAAATGCCCAGTGGTTTTCCACGGCTATGAATCTTCCTGGGGAAGCTGGGGTCACAGAGTCGGTTCCTCTGAGAGCTGCAAACTGCCCAGGTCTTCGGTTGACTGCTTCAGAAGAGAAGGATAAGCCTCCCTGCTCCCTTAAAGATCGACAGCCTCGGTAGACCCTAGGCAGACCCTAGCAGTTCTCTGCTCTATGGGGTCTGCCGACATGTCTGAATCGACTCCATGGCAGGGGGTATCACCTCTATAGTTCCCCATGGCTGCATCTCTCTCCTGGGGAGCAACAGGTAGATGCAAACACCCCGCTTTTCCGAAGCCCAGGGCTTCACCCACTGCCCAACCGAGGCATCTTGTCTTCCCCTCTCAGGGTCCTATGTTTTATCATGATGACTCAAGACCCCAAAAGGAAAGAGGAAGGAAAAGCCCATTGCCTCCGCATTGATTCACCCACAGGGTGAGCCCGTGTGTTCCAGAATGGTATT
Organism: Nesogale talazaci; assembly: GCA_004026705.1. Taxonomy (NCBI): domain Eukaryota; kingdom Metazoa; phylum Chordata; class Mammalia; order Afrosoricida; family Tenrecidae; genus Nesogale; species Nesogale talazaci. Next base: position 15,242 of record PVJH01021123.1, read on the forward strand.
CCATTGGGTTTTCACCCCTGACTTTTCAGGAGCAGGTCAGGGTCCTTATCCCCACAGGTGGATTTGAACTGCCCACGTTTCAGTTTGTCGTCCAATACACCGACCTGAGTCACCACAAATAATTCAGAAGACATGGGTTGACAGAGTTTATCTTGAACTATCCATCACCATTTTAGACTAGTCTCTCAACTCTCACTGCCACTGAGTCCATACAGACTCATCGTGACCCACCCGTGGGCTTCTGAGACAGTAACCATGAGGGCAGTAGGAAGCCCCATCTTTCTACCAGATTGCCACTAATGATTTTGAACTTCCAACCCTCCGCTTGCAGCCCAACGTGTAACCACTACACGACCAGAGCTCCTCTTAGGCTCCTAGGCTCACGTGATAGTCTTTGTAGCTTCCACTCTGCCACCAAAGGCAGAGTCACAGACCAGATGTAAGCGCATGTGTGGCTGTGGTCTAATAAAACTTTATTTTTCGGCATTGCGTTCGGCAGTTCGGCAGTTCACATGCTCACATGTCCTATAGTACTCTCCTCCCCTCTTTCTTTTTCCTCCAAGGATTTAAACGCAAAACCCGTATAAGTGTGCGGAAAAAACTGCTACTGAAAGATAGTGGAATTTCTTTGCTCCACCCGCCATGAACTCTTTAAATTCCTCTTGCACAAAAATAAGCAGCAGGTCATGTGGAGCATGAGAGCCAGAGTTTGATGATTCCTGGCTTAAAGGGATACTCCCCCCCCCCAAAAAAAAAACCCATGGAATTTGAAGAAGCCATATCATTTTTAAAAATTTATAGTTCTGACTCCAGCTCTATTTTCACACAGGGGAGCATTTAGAGTTTAGGATCAATAAACCACACTTGGTTGTGTACATCATGGACAACAAATGTGACCTGAATTTTGGGAGGATGTGGATTTACAGTTTAGGGGGAAATTCAATGCAAAGTCTCCAAAGGGGAAGAGAACCCTATGACTTAGCTATGGGAAGAGTTTGCATCCAACTCCCCGATGGGTAGAAATGCCAGTCTTCAGAACCACCTTCATCTGGGCACAACAGAACCTCTGACTTTTTCACTTGCTGGTAGGTAAAAGGGAGCAGACCTCCAGATGGACTGATGGTTGGTTTGGACCGTCTCCTAAAGTGTCCTCCATCCACAAGATGACCACATCTTCAGAGTTGAGTGCTGGCTCCAGAAGATTCTGCCAGGGGCTCCTAGTTACCCAAATGTGCAGAGAGGCAGGTCACTGGAAGTCCAGGAAGGCCACCTCCTGCTATTCCCTGAAGACTTCCTGGACACTTATAAAATCTGACTGTCATGGGTCCAGGCGCTCTTATGCTGAGGCCATCTCAGACACCTCCTGTTTACTCCACAATGGCACAAAGCCAGAGAACCAGGATGTTAGAGCAGTGGTTCTCAACCTGTGGGTCAAGATCACTTTGGGGAGGTTGAATGATCCTTTCGCAGGGGTTGCCCAGTTGATAACAGTAGCAAAGTTACAGTTAAGAAGTAGCAATGAAAATAATCTTATGGTTGGGGTCACCACAACGTGAGGAACTATATGAAAGGGTTGTGGCATTAGGAAGGTTGAGAACTGCTATGTTCGAGAAACAAATGCATAGACGCTGATATGTGTATAAGAAAGAGTTTTACATACAAGAGCAGTTGATGGTGAGAAAACATCCCAGCCCAGTCCAGATCAAGTGCATAAGTCTGATATTAGCCTATATGTCTGATAGGATAAATTCCTCTTCAGACTCACAAAACACGTGCAATGACGCCGAATGGAAGAAGATCACAGGCCAGTGGGAGGAATGCCTTGAGGATCCAGTGGCGGGGGAAGCATCTCAGCGCTGATGTGACTCCCCACGTGGCTCCTCCAGCTCCAGGTCTCTGGCTCCATTGACGTAGTCCCATGTGGCTTATCAACAGGAAAGTCTCCCAGGGAGAGAGTGTGTCAGGCCTCCAGTGAGCTACTTATCTCCTTTGCAACTCTAAATGAGGTGTGACCCGATTGACATCAAGACTCCACCCCTTCCTCAAGTGGACAGTAGATTATATAACTGCCACACAGGGCTCTTAGCCTAAGTGGTTCCTGCACATCACCATACTGAAAATCGGTACACAACTTAGGTTGGACCAGACCATGTTAGGGGGTTCAGCCCCAGGTGTAGGCCATCCATGATCCCAAATGCAGCCCCTGTCACACAAACAGCCAGACCCACTGTCAATTCTGACTCATGGCAAACCCTAGAGCCCTAGTTAGGTGTTGGGCCGCTAACTATAAGGTTAGCAGTTCTAGACCATCAGTTGCTCCTCGTGGGAAAGAAGAGGATTTCTACTCCCATAAAGAGTTGAAGTCTCCAAAGCCCACAAGGGCAGTTCTGCCCTGTCCTATGAGGTCGCAGGGGGAAAGAAGGCTAGTGTACTTTGACCCCGGCTGTGGTTAGCATCAGTCAGTAAAAGAAATCCACCTGTGTCAAGGAATAGAAATAGGATACAGAGGGTTAAACCAAGTAAGGGGACACGGACCCAAACCACAGCTCAATCTCCAGCTCTGAAAAAGCAGGCCGCACCCCTAACCCCAGTGGCTTTGTTGTCCCTCTGCTCCCTGTCCGCCTGCCTCCCCCACCTCTCAGATCAGGGTGGAGTGTTTCCACAGCTGCTCCTCAGTAACTGCTGGGAGACCAGAGGACCCCATACCCCTTTTCACGCTGACCTTGCTGGGCGAAGCATCTCAGACTCAGCATCTTGTTTAGATGGAAATGGCCTTTGCCAAACCACTGTTTGCCCTCAGGTAACTTTGAGCTGCGTGTGAAACCCTTAAGATAAGTAAGCTAGTACAGCCTACGTAAAGAACAACAAAAAGCTGGGAGAAAGGAGACAGCGAACTGTGTAAGTTTTAGAGATAATAATCATTTATAATTTATCAAGGGGTTGCAAGGCTGAGAGGGCTGCAAGGAGGGGGAGAAAAAGAGAAGCTGATACCCATATGTGCTCAATACTATTGAAATATGGATTGTTACAGGAGCTATAAGAGTCCCCAATCTAATGATTTGTCGGTAGGTTAGATGAATAATGCAAAGTTTTCCACAACAGGCAGGAGGTGATTTTGGTTAAAGCTCCTTCTGTCAGAAGGTAAGCCGTTCAGGTAAGTAGAGTCAATCGAAACCCCTGGCCAGCCTGCAGGACAGACAGACCTGCTCCCCATGGTTTCCCAAGACAGACGCAGGCAGCCTCCTCTTTCTCCCTCTGTGTGACCGGTGATCTTGAAGAGCTGACCCAATGGTGCTTAAGGTCCTGCGTCACCAGGGTTCCAGTCAGGCAATCTGGGCCAGGTCACCACCTGCTTTTGAGGTCCGAAATTGTTTCCGTGAACTCACCGGGGTGATGAAGTGCATCTCTGCTCAGGTTGCAGGGGTAGAAGGCCACAGACGATCAATTAGGGTTGTGTGTTTGGGTCAGGAGCCCTGATGATTGCGAGTCAGACTGCTCACTGCCACATCAGCAGTTTGAAACCACAGTGACTCCATGGGAGAAAGATGAGCTGTCTACGCCCATAGTCTTGGAACCTTCCAGGGGGTGGGGGAGGGGGAAGGCTAGCATTCCTACCCTGTCCTATTGGGTCACTATGTCTGAGTGGACATTGACTTGATGGCAGTGCATTTGTTTCGTTTGGGTGGGGATAAACCTGGAACTCCAGGTCAGTAGAGCCCCTGTTCTATCCTAGCATTGCTCTCTATCCCACCTGTGACCAGGAGACGTTCAGAGGCCTGTCTGCCCCATCAAAGTTCCGGTGCCCCTCAGTTCTGCCTGGGTCATGTTAGGCACGTGACTCTGTCTCCAAGCCCGCAATTTCCTTGTCTTTGCAAAAGGGAGATGGTGGCCAGAACCTCATCACATTGCATGCGGCCCAGCACAAACTTCTGATAAATAGAAACGTCTCTTATCGACCAAGGGAGGAAGCAGACCTTGGTCATGGGGAATCAATGTGCTCAAAGGTGTGGGGGCAGGAAAGCATGACAGAGCTGGGGGGAGGTTTCAAGGCCTGTGCGATGCTGGGAACAGGGCACAGCTGGACTTGCTCCCTGGAGCCAACAGCGTGACCATTCACTCTGAGTGGCTTGATCTCCGTGGGGCCTGTAGCTATGTTCCTTTTGTCATTCTTGGTTGTTCCGTCTCTCTTTTCCCTTGACGAGGATGAGCAGCACCTGGGGCTTATCACCCCTCGGGTGGTTAGAAGACAAATTATTTAGGCTGGCTGGATCCTCCGTGTTATGTTTCCTACTTCATCCACGCTGTCTTGTATTCCTGCCTTCCTTCTCTGTTCCTTTCTTCTTCTCGTTTCCACCATTAGATGCTTCGCTCCTTCGTTGCGAATGAATCGTTCTAGGATCAGGGATTGAGAAGGGCTCCCACACCTCCCAGGTTTTGATATTTCTTTGTCCTTCCCTTGGAAAGAGTTCCTGATACCCACTAAATGTGAATTTCTCTACACCTGTGGGAAGTCTTAGTCTACCTACTCTACTCAGGATCTGCACCTGCTCTTGACATTCTGCTCAACCTGTATCCTCCCCACTCTCCAAATACCATGTTGTCACACATCAGGTGTTAACAGATTTACTAAAAGGCAGCATTTTCTCTCTTTTCCTAGTTTTCTCTTTCTTTTTTTCCTTCCTTTCTTCCATCCAGAAAGGGCAGTATGTCAAGAATGTATTTACCATGTCTTCTTGAACCACCAACCCATAGTTAGATGTTCTGATTTTACCAGTTGAAAGAAAAAAGATGCAGTATCTATATTGGTCCACTATGTGGCGATATTATCCCACTTAAGATTCATTCCTACATACCTTCCAGAGCAATTTAGAGCTAATCTACTCATGTGTGTTGGCTTGCTGTGAGTTTGTTACAGAAAGAAGACACAAGAAAGTACCAAAGAGGTCAAGGATCTTTATGGCATGGCATAAGCTCTCAGATACCCAAGTCACTGGAGGGAAACAAACATTTTAAAATAAGGAATGTGACAAAAGGCACAGGAGTCCAAACTTAGGGGGCCTCAGGTTCATTCCAGAGACTCAGAGATCTTGCAAGTGGAAGAAACATTGGCTCTCAGTGTCAGAGCAAGATGCTAAGCAATTTTCTGGATACTCTTCGCTAGAATCCCTGGTAAGGCAGTGAATAAAGCGCTCCATTCCTCTTTGAAAGCTTACAGGTTCAAATCCACCAGCTGCTCTGTAAAGAACGATGTGATAGTCCTTGCCAGTGAAGATTTGCAACCTCAGCAACCCCAGGAGCCACCGCTACCGTGTTTCGTAGGGTCGTTGTGAGTTGAGATCAAGTCAACAACCATGGGGTTGCCTTTCGGCATCTATTTTCACAAATGCCTGGACAACTTGTGTTAGGAGCACACATGAGCAAAACTCACCATCAAGGGCTAGAAAGAATAGAGTCTCTACCGGTTGTCATCAAGGTCTTTGATTCCCATGTCAGAAGATGACCTCACTCTATTTGGTGTGTGAGTTCAGGTGGACTTGAGAAACAAATTCATAAACACGCATATGTATATAAATAAGGCAGAGGTTTACAGACAAGAGGAATGGAATGTTGCAAAAGCATCCCAACCCTGTCCAGCCCAAAGCCACAAGTCTGATATTAGCCCATATGTATGATACCAGTCTATAAAGTCTTCTTCAGATTCATGAGGCACATGCAATGATGCCAGGATAATCACACGCCAGAGGGTGCAGAGTCTTGGGTATCTAGTGGGGGTAGAAACTTCTCAGCGCTGGCAGGAGTCTCTATGTGGCTTTTCTGGATTCAGAGGTCTGGTTCCATCAGGGTAAGCCCATGTGGTTTCTCCTCTGGGATGTCTCACGGGGAGTTAGCTTTGTATCTTGTCAGTAGAGGGTCTCCAAGGGACTGAGCTATAAGTCTCTCACCTCCAAGGGGAAAATATGGCCAGAATTCTCAGGAGAAAGCCATGCCTATGGCTATCTCCAGATTGACAGACTAGATTCCACCCCCACACTCCCAATTCTGAAATCAACACAAGATTCCATGACTGCCACAATTGGGTTTTCAACGGCTGGGGGGTTGATCATCTGAGGCACCTCTAGCAGCTCAGCACATTGGTCATCTTCACGATGCAGAGACTAGAGGGGAACCATTCACACCATAAGGAAACGGGGTGTGGAAGTGATGGTGTCTGAGGGGGCAAGGTGTCTCTGAGCCATCAGGCCAAGTGTACACACTTGGCATCCACACAAAGACACACACCCTCATAGGTAACACAGATTGAGGAGTCACTGACATAGAGGTCATTTTCAAAGCCACAGGATTGAGCAGGGTCCTTTAGGGAGAGAATTCACAGAGAAGAGCGTCCATTTAAAAAGTCCTATGTGCACCAAAAGGGCTAGGGTCGAGGTAGTGTATCTGGTGTGGCATATGTGTTTTAATCCCAATTCTACCTTACAAATCCAGCTGGACTGGAGGAGGTACACTGGGAGAGAGGGGAAATGGAAATATGGGGAACCCACCACAGATGAATCCCTTGGGGCCAGGAGTAAGAGTGGAACTACTGGATGGATGGAGAGAAGGTGGGGTAGAGAGAGGGAGTCAACTACAAGGATCTACACATAACCTCCTATCGGGAGGACAGACATCGGAGGAGTAGGTGTGTGGGGACATCAGGCCGTGTACGTTATGAAAAAACAATAATAATGTATAGAGTATTGAGGGTTGGTGGGAGGGGGAGTAGCAAGGATGGCAGGGAAAAGATGAGAAACTGATGTCAAGGGCTCAAGTGGAAAAGTGGATGTTTGGAGAATGATGATGGCAGCAGGCATGTGAAGATGAGTGGCACAGTATATGTATTTATATATTGTGAAAAATGATGTATGAAGCCCCAATAAAATGATTTTTTAAAAATGAGTCCGGGCTGAGCCCTGGTGGCGTAGTGGTTGTGTGCAGGACAGCAGCCCACAGGGCTGATGGTTCAAATCCAGCAGCAGCTCTCCAGGAACAAGGCTGGGCTTCCTACTCCCACCAGGGCAGTGATGCCACACACACACAAAAAATGAGTCCTTAAAGAAGATTGGAAGAGAGGGGTTTAGTGTACCCCCTGTCACCACTTCTCTTCAATATTGTTTTAGAAGCTCTAGTCACAGCAATAAAAAAAGAGAAGCTACGAAAAGGTATCCAGAGGGGCTGAGCCCCGGTGGCGTAGTGGTTGTGCGCGGGACTGCGGCCCCCTGGGGTGGAGGTTCGATTCCAGCTCCACGGAGCCAAGGCTGGGCCTCCTACTCCCACCACCTGAGGGCAGTGATGCCCAAAACAAACAAACAAACAAAAAGAAAAGGTATCCAGAATGGAAAAAAAAAAGTGAAATTCTATCCATTTACAGATGATTAGAAACAATGAAGAAACTGCCACTGAGACCATGCGGGCTCATAGGAACTCTTGAGGACAGGGAAGAAGTGCCCCTGTGGGTTTTCAAGACTGTAGCCCTGTATGGGAGAAGACAGCCCTGTCTTGCTCCCAAAAAGAGGCTAGTGGTTTTGAATTCTGACCTTGCCGTTAGCAGCCGCCACAAGGGCTCCGTTTGCACATCATAGAGTCCTGTCTGCGAGAGCTCCTAGAGAAGTTTAGAAAGGTTGGGCTTCTAGGGCCCAGCAGTGAGAAACTGGAAAAGGCAATGAAGGAAACCATCTGACTTCCAGTAACACCGAAGGGATTACAGCACTGTCCTTGCCACTCTTAGGTGTCCCTGAGTGAGTCTGGACTCCTAGCAACCCTCTGTTCAACAGAACCAAACACTGCCCAGTCATGTACAAGCCTTGCCAGTGCTGCTCTGTTTCAGACCAGGGTCGTAGCCATTGTCCATGTAACCTGTTGAGGGTCTTTTTCACAGAGGGGCTATTTTATCAAATATGGCGTCCTTCTCCAGCAACTGATTCTTCCTGGTGGGATATCTAAAGTAAACCAGATGAACTCTTTTCTAAGGACCATTCTGCCTGAACATCTTCTAACAAATATTTGTTTGCTATTTTGGCATTCTGTGTCTATGGAATATCCCTCACCAACACTATAACTCAAAAGGATCATTTCTTAAGTTTCCTTAATTCATTACTCTGCAATGAGTTATATATCTACTTTCGTAAGTGTAAATGAGGCCATTGAAAATAGCAAACAATGAAAAACAAAATGAGGAGCTGATACCAAGAGCTCAAGTAGAAAGAAAATATTTTAAGAACGATGATGCCAGCAAATGTAAAAAGGTACTTTTCACAATGTATGGATGGATTGTGATAAGAGTTGTATGGGCCCCCAATAAAATGATTTTTTTAAAAAAGACCAAACCAAAGTCAACAGCTGAAGATTATCCTAACCCAATGGAATACACAAAGAAACCCTTCGACAGCAAGGAGAAAACAGGAGAATGATATTTAGGGCCACACAAGTGATCTGGGGACCAATCTTGAAAACAAAAGGAAAACAAAAAACCCCTGAAACTCAGCAATAAGTTAGTAGAAAATTTAAAACCATGACACAAGACCTGAGCCTAGAATTAAAGCAAAGAAAAATTGAATCAGTGAACTCAAAGACAATCAAGTGAGAAAAACTATCTAACAAAAAGGCGGAAGAATCTGAAGAAACCCTTGGGATGATATGGGACGCCATAAAGAGACATAACTTATGTCTCAATGGAATACAGAAACAGGCAGAAATAAACATACCTACAGCTAAAACAGTAAAGGCACTCATGGAAGAAAATTTCCCCAGTATTATGAAGGAGGAGATAATAACCATTCAGGAAGCAAAAAGAACACCAGATAGATTCAAACCTCAAAAAATCACATCGAGACATATAGAGGTCGAACTACCCAACTTCAAAAAAAAAAAAAAGGAGAGAATCTTGAAAGCAACTAGAGAGAAACAGTCACTGACAAAGATAAACAGAAGAATAAGGGCAAACCTCTCTGCAGAAACCTAGTGGTTCTCAAGTCTCTTGTCCAGGGTGCAGGCTCACTTCCTGCAAGGCAGCCCCAAGTAAAAGCAGCATGAACCTTCCCTGTTGCAACCTTGGGTGCTGGAGCAGCCGTGTGGAGACCTCTGCCAGCACTGAGATGCTGACATGCTCACTGATTCAACTTTCCTTCTGCAGTTGACATCATTGTGTGTGTTTCTGAAACAGAGGAGGACTTTGTGGATTGGTGATGGACATATAGATTAATGTTGGACTTGTGGGCTTGGACAGCACTGGGTTGTGATGTTTTCTTGATGTGCACTTACCCTTGATATAAAACTCTCTCTTAAAATATGAGTTTCTGTGTATGTTTCTCTAAAGTACCCAGACGAACACATGCTTCAATAGGAAACATCAACAACTTCTTTCATAAGTGTCTTACAATCCCTCATGTCCAAATCCTTACATTGCTGCCCCTAATTCTAAACCATCATATCACGGTCTATGTCCAGTAAAAATGAGGAAAATTCACAAGAGCATGAATTAACACACTAGCTACACAATGAACTCTAACACACCAACAATCATCTACATGGGTAATGGTTGGGCAATGTTTTCTGTTCCGATGCATAAATTCCTTGTGTGAGAATGTGATGGATAGGTTTGTTATGCCAACATGGCCACAGAAGATTGGTGGGTCTGTTGTGACGACACGGCCAATGAACACATGGGATGAATTGAAGGGCAGAGATAGGAAAGGCTCAGCAAGTCCCGCCCTTTCTCTTCCTTTTGGATCTTAGGACCAGCTAGCAGCTTTGTTCGTCCTGTGCCTCGACCTCCAAACAACACTACCCGTGAGACACCTAATCGTGGACAGTGGAGCTGTGAGTTGAGGTTCCTTCAGGCACTACTTCGCCACACTCCTGGGATATGCACCTCTTGAGCTGGGGGCTGTTGGACTCTGTCATCTGGCTGACTGTTGATGACCTGCTCTGCTGTTTGCTGCCTGTGAGCTGTGTCACGCAAGTGAGTTGCACCAAGCAATTTGTACTGCTTTATAGATTAGTTAACTGCTTCTCGCTTATCTTATGTACCCTTCTCTATATATAAATACATAGAGAGTTACTAGTATCCTGGTTTTATTTCTCTAGAGAACCCTCTCTGACACAGAGAATTAGGTTAATTACACCAGCCTGGCCAATAGGAACATGTGAAATCAATCAGGTTGCCGTTTGATCAGAGGGCAAAGAGATGAATGGCTCTACAAGCTCCCCCTCCCCCTCTTGCTCTCTGGTGATCAGAGTGTGTTGGAGAGTGCTACTGCTTTAGCTGGTTTTCTGCCTCAACCTGTAAGCTAAGCTACCTGTGGGCCAGGCCAACCTGTGGATCCTGTGACTAAAGCTTGAGGCTCCTTCAAGACCTCCTTCCCACACTCCTGGTGCATTCCTCAATTGAGCTCGAGGTTGGTGGATCCTGTCACTTTGAATTCCTTGTGTTTTATAGCCCATCCAGGCCTGCTTCACTAAATTACCAAGCTACTAACTGTTGGTGGCCCACCCTTTTGCTAGTTATTCCCCTGGCCAGAGGGAGGACTCTGCTGTCCGCTTCCTTGACCTTGGACCCGGAAGCCCACCTGAGTTGAAGGACTTCCAGCATATTAACTGTTACACAGAAGTGAGTTGAATAGAACCCTTTGTCCTGCTGTGTGGACTAATTAGCTGTGACATTCATTCTCATTGTATAAACCTATCATATATATATATATGTATATATATATTCAAAAGTTTCTCTAGAGAACCCTACCCAACACACCCTGTAGGTTGGAGTCAACTTTGATGATCAGTTTTTTTAAGACAACGTAGACATATAAAAACCAAACTCACATTGGAAGCTGAGTCTTTCAATAATGCCCAGGGTTTGTCCAAAGAATGAAGGGAATGAGACTGAGTATTGAAAAGAGAGCATAGCAGCTGGTGTGAGCCGCATCTAACAGTAAATTTTTGCTTCCTAAAATTAGAAGCATGATCCGATGAAATCAGGATAATTACAGCCTTTAATCAAGTGTAGCTGAATGCTTATAACTGAATAAAATGGGAGTGGAACGCTTCAAATCTGATTTGTAAATAATGGACAAACATTTCTATCTCTTGGAGCAACCATTGCAGATTTTTTAATGAGAGCAATATTAATTTTAAAAGTGTGTGCTTCCTTCAGTTTTTAAGATGACTTCTCACTGGGAATTGCAGCTTCATTGGCTGCAATCCCTTTACAGGCATTAAAAAGATGGAGAACCATCAACTGCTCACTTAGGAAAGGAAGAACTGGAAGCCCCTGGAGGCCAGAGTGAGCCATACTGCTGCGATCAAGGTCAAAAGTGGGAGGACTGCATCTGCTTCCAAAAACAAACCTACTGAATTCTATGTTGAAGATAGAAAAATGATCCCCACTGCACACACAACTTATGGACAATATTAACATGATTTTATTATTTCCTTTGGCATGTGTGTCCTATATCTGGAGACTCCTGTTAGGGAAAAGAGCTGCACAGTTCCTTACAGAAGACATCTGAAACATCTACTGCTATTTCTATAGGAGACACCAACAGCTTATTTCCTATGTGTCTTTCAATTCCCCAAGTCCAAATCCTTCTCTTGTTGCCCCTCATCTAAACCATAACATTGTGATCCTTCTCCACCCCTCCACTTGCTAGAAAAGGAGGAAGAGTCACAAGAACATGGATTGACACGCTAGCTACACAATGAACCCCAACACACCAACAAGCATCAACCTTCCTGATGTTTGGGGCAATGGCTTCTGTCGCGACGCATCAAGGCACTCTAAGTTCGCGTCACCTTGAGGACAACCAACAAACACAAGGCATCCTAATCAAGAAGCTCCTTAAAGACCTACTGCTGGTCAAACTCCCAATTCTCCATAAACATCTGACCCAGTCTTTTCTCTTTCAAGACCCAACAAAGCCCCCAGGCTGTGGTGGTCTTCTTTACTTCAGTGTGTAGCAACTTCAACTATGTCTTACCAACACGCTGTGTGATATGTGAAGTTGACAGTGTTTTGGATCCGTAGTTTTTCTCAGGCACAGGTGTAAGTGCTCACTTCTTTCTCACTCTTTTATGCTAGGGTCGTTTCTAAAGTCCTGTCCTTCACAGTATATTATTTTCTTTCTTTCTTTTTTTTTTTTGTGGGCATCACTGCCTCTGGTGGTCGTGGGGCGCTACCCAGCCACCGCTGGATTTGAACCACCAAACCCGCGGGCTGCAGTTCTGCACTCAACCACTTACGCCACCGGGGCTCAGCCCCACAGTATATTATTTTCCATTTTAGTCTAAGCTCCCCAAAAGAAAATGAGAGGAAAATATGAGAATAAAATTTTTCTAAGTATTGCTATACAATCATGGAAACCCTTATTAAACAAAACAATAGGGAAACCACTCCTATTGATGTTCAAAAACGTTCTCCAGGTAAGTCCACACACTTCTGAGGGTGATGTTTCTATCTCTCTAACCTTTCCCTGAAGAGTTCTGTACTTTTCCATTTCTCCCCAAGTCAAGATGGCCGGCCGGGCATCCCCAGAGGTCTCAGATTGTGTTCCTTTTCAATATTCTTTGCATTTGGGGGACAAATAGAAATCTGAAGGAGAAAGTTCAGAGCTGTAAGGTGGGTGGGGCAAGGTTTCCCCATGAAATTCTCACAGGACAGCTGCAGGATCCTCAGAACAGAAAAAAGTCCTCTTTGTAACTTCCCCATCCTTTTTCTTAACCATGACATTTTCAGTTTTCTTAAAACTTATGTACAGTCAGTACTCTGATCGGCTTGTTTCTTTTGAGAAATTATATAAAGATTCTCTCTTTGCAGTCCCAATAAACAGTCTCCATCGTCTTCTGAGCTGGCCTCTCTGTCTTGCATGGAACTGCCCCGGCAGATTTTCTCAAATGTCACTATTTTGTTTTTTTGTTTTGTTTTTTTTTTTGGGGGGGCATCAAAATGTCACTGTTTTGATTGGGCCTTTTTCCCCCACCTAAGGCATCTTATTAGTGAGATGAAGACAAAGTGTATTACTGTGCAAACTTGTCTGCAGTCATCCATGGATCTCAGAGACATAGATTATATATTTAAAATGAAAACAAGCTATCAAAATCTGTGGTACTTAGAGAAAATCTTAGCTTTAAATGGCTTGACTAGGAAAAAAGAGATTGAAAATAAGCTCAATCATTTATAAATCCTATCTAAATTTAAAAAATAGGAAGAAAGTAATTAATAAACATAAAGGCAAACAAAGATTAAAAGGGAAATACCATAGATGATGAAAATGAAAATGAAAGAGTTATTCTTTAAAATGATGCCCTGCACTGGACATCTTCCACCTGTTTCCCTGATGTGCCACACCCCACCCCCACCTTGATTACCTTTGCTCTGTGTCCTGGAAGACTGATCTCTATGGACTACATCTAAAGGCATGCTGTAGATTTGAACCAGAGGTATAACAGCCAGACTTGGAAGGGACAGAAAAGAGCCAGAGTGAAGCCCTTATTCCTCTGACTCCCTCTGTGCTGCCTGTGTCTGCCTGGCTTCCACCTTTGGACCCAAATCTCTCTTCAATGGTGCCCTTTCCAAGACTCCCTCCTTCCAGGCTATGGTCCTTGCATGCATTCAGATCCAGAGAGAAAATGCTTCAAGGCTAGTCTTTCTTGTTTCCCTAAACTCTGTCAACAGGGTCGCAGAATCTCTTCATTAAATCCTCATCAAATGACCTAATTTGAGTCTTCCACCTCTTTCCTGACTGCAACAACTCACTGAAAATATAATATTTTTAAAAGGCAAAGTTTTAAAGTATTTTAGCAAGACTCATTGAGGAAAAGGGGACACCATGAAGGATAAACCTTTGCAAATGTGAAACAGTTTTTAAAAGAAAAATTGGGTAAAACTTTATATTAATAAATTGAATAATCTAAGGAAAATGGTTCATATAGATGATCAGAATTGGTTTGGGGGTTTTTTTTAGGGCATCACTGTACTGGTGGAAGTAGGAAGGTCAGCCTTGCTCCTGGATAGCTGCTGCTGGATTTGAACCACCTGTGGCAGAATTGGTTTAAGAACTAAATAAACCATCTGAGACTAAATGATCACACAAGTCCAGGGGATTTCCACATTGCATAAATTGTTCTACAGAATGGACAAAGAAATCTACCCAACTCAGTTGTGAGCCTGGTATAAGCCAGATACCAAAATAAGTAAGTGAGAAGGAAGTGATTGCCTTGTTCTACTTAAGGATATGGATGGGAAAAATATCCTCATAAAGTTCTAAGCAAATTCAGTTTGGCAGTAGATTAAAAGAATAATATACCGTGAGTATATTCCAGGAATGGAAAGATGATTCAACATCAAGATATCTATTACTGTAATTCAGAACATTAACAGATTAAAGGGAAAATATGTATCATCTCATAAGATGCTCAGAATCCCATTTGACAAAATTCAACACCCATTCCTATATTGATTTGGTTTAAAGCATCTCCTAGCCAAACAGGAACAAAAGGAAATCCCCTTAATTTAATAATGGCAATTTCCAGAAAAAGGCAGCCAGTAAAAAGGAGGAGGAGGAATGAACACTAGCAGGAACCTCAAAGAAGTTGAACTTTGCTTTTTCAATTTTATATTTTAATTTAATTTGTTAGCTAGTAGTAGATCTCATTCTTCAAAATTAGAAAGATGTAACGGGAGATAGGGCCTCTCTCTCAGCCCTTCTTCCAGCCAACACTTTGCGCTCCCAGTTGATAAACAATATTGCCGGCTTCTTGGATATCCTTGCACACATCAAATATTCTTTATGGTGCTCTAAAAATGTCAAAAATACCATGGAGTGCTAGAAGAACGTGCAAATCTGTCTTGAAAGAAGTGTAGACAGAACATATCTTAGAAGGAGGTTGGCAAGGTTTTGTCTCATGTACTTGGGGCATTTCACCAGGAGAGACCCGTTCCTGGAGAAGGATAACATGCTTGGTAATGAGTCAGCCAAAAAAAGAAGAAGAAGACCCTCAATGAGATGGATTGATGCTGCAGCTGCCACAATGGACTCAAGCATAGCAATTGTGGGGGTGACGCAAGCCAGGAATGTTTTGTTCTTTTGTACATACACAGGGTCACCAAAGAATTGGGACTGACTCAAAGGCACTTAAGAGCAACATATGTATCTATCAATTCTATTCATCCAGAACTGTGCATAGAGCACCCTCGTCCTTTTTCCGAGCTAAAAGGCATCACATTGAATTAAAAGAAAAGTCATTAATTTACTCAACTAGTACTCTCATCAGAGCCCGGTCATTTTCTGGCTTTTCCTGTGATATAAAAAAAAAAATCTCCTTTTGGGGGAGGGTCCAGGATGACGCCGAGATGCTTGACTTTGATCCTCGGTTGGGATCTCTGAGGGATAGAAAAATGCTCCTGATCCCCACCATACCCCCAGTGCCTGGCCATGGAAAGACATCTTCACTGTCTTGAATGATGTAATGAACAAGCTTAAATCCATGCCCTACCAGAGACTTGATCATGTTGAGAAATAAAAGCAATTCACATCAGACAGCAGCTAAGAATGACTTGCTGTTTCTAAGCCATACCATGCATCTGCTTTTCCAAGTCAGAAAAAAGCCAAATTCATCCACTTGGAAGAGGCACTTGGGTTCAAACACAAAGGATTCCTGTTAAAGAGACAGGTGCTGATTTGTATGACTCATACTATTTGGATATAATAAAAATGCAAATAGCTTTTAGCCTTTAAACAAGAGAAAATAAAGAACTCACCCTTTGACCTTCTGGGGGGGAAATGTCCTTTTGCTATTCAAGGACTCGCTCAGCACAAGGGCACTTTGTTTCATTAACCTGGCATTCTGTGATGATCCCCTTCCCAACACCATTGCTGAAGACATAATGGGGGCATAGGCAAATGTGGTGAAGAAAGCTGAGGGTGCCCAGCTATCAAAAAAGAGGAAAGATGGAAGTTATCGAGGATTTCGTTTTACTTGGACCCATAATCAATGCTCATGGAAGGAACAGTCAAGACATCCAATGACCAATTACATTGGCTAATCCTTTTGAGTACTAAGAGACGCCTGCCTGACTCGAGTGATGGAATTTTCCATCTCTTTCTATGCATGTGAAATCTGGGCAATGAATGAGGACTGAAGGAGAATTGATGCATTTGAATGACAGTGCTGGTGAAGAACATTGAAAGTGTCAGAGACTGCCAGAAGACCAAAGAAACATCATAGAAGAATGGTCCTCAGAAGTCAACAATGGCAAGACTTGTCTCGTGTACTTTGGGCCAGGAGAGACCAGTCCCTGCAGAATGATACTATGTATGATAGAGTAGACGGGAAGATTCTCATTGAGATGAAGTGACACAGTGAGTACAACAGTGAGATCAATGATCACAACTGTCAAGTGGTTCCTTTTGTTGTACATAAAATAACAACAGTAACATTTCACCTGTTTGGTAAGCAAGTGATAAAAGAAGCTGGACTGTGTACAGAAGAACGCAGAATTAGGATGGGAAGAGGACTCATGAACAACCTGCAATATGCAGAACACCACCTTGCTTGCTGAAAGAGGATTTGGAACACTTATTAATGAAAATCAAAGACCATGACCTTCTGTTTGGATTACAATCTAAAGAAAATGAAAATCTCCTTAACTGGAATGACAGGTAACATCATGGTAAATGGAGACAAGACTGAAATTGTCAAGGATTTCCTTTTATTTGGATTCATGAATAACGCTCTTGGAAACAGTAGTCCTGAAATCATATGACAGATCTACTACAAAAGATATTTTAAAGTGCTACAAAAAAGAACCCCACAGCTGTCCATTTGAGGACTAAGGTGCGCTGACTTAAGCCTGGACATTTTCAATCACCTCACATGCATAGGAAAGCTGAAGAATGTGTAAGGAAGATGAAGGAAGAATCAATGATCACCTGGACAAATAGTGTTGACTGTAACCTTCATTGTCAAAAGAATGAACCCATCTGTCTGGAAACGTGCAAAACTCAGAAGCTCCTTGGAAGTCAGCAAGCAGAGACTTCCTCTCATTGACGTTGGGTGCGTTCGGTGATAGTCCCTGGAGAAGGACATCTTGCTTGGGAAAGCAGAGAGCACAAAAGAACAAAGCCTTGACCAGGCTGCAACACATCCAGATGGTAAGGATGGTGCAGGATGTGGCAGTCTTTCATTCTGCTACCTGTCAGAACCAACTCCATGGTATACAGTAGCATACAGAGCCACACATTCTCTAGATCAGTGTTGAGCTGATTCAGTCACAAGTTTCACACTCACTGCCAGTGAGTCCCTCCCAACTCACAGTAATCCTGTGGGATAAAGTAGAACCACCTCTGTGGGTTTCTGAGACTGTAGCTCTTTATGGGAGAGTCTTTCTTCTGAGGAGTGAGTGGCTGTTTGTTTTTTTTTAAACTGCTGACCATGCAGCTCATAGCCCAACACATACCCACTATGCCACCAGACTCCCCGGTGAGGAAACAATAAAGAAGGAAAGTCAAAGAGGAGAGGACAGACTTTAAACAGAAATAAGCAGAGAAGGAAAAGAGTGAGTAGAAACAGAGGGGTGGGGGAGAGGAAAGATAGGCTTTTGTGAAACAAAAGAGATTTCCAAGGGATGATCTGAGGACTCCACATCAGTTTCCTTCCATCCTCCACCCCAACTGTTTTGTATTCCAAAGGTTTCCGTTCTATCTCCCAATCAGATGAGTCCAGCCCTGCAGCCCAGTGTCCATCCTAAAAGAAACCATTAAAATTCTTCCCAGTTTTCTTAGTTAAGGGCTCACCTCCCCAGCTTCTGTCTTAAAGTGTCTTCCAGTCTTTCTTCCCAAAGAATACTGCAGAACCATAAACTGATCACAATGATCTACATGTAACCCCCTCCCAGGGAGATGGACTACAGAAAAGTGGGGAAGAGAGACATTGGTCAGTGTAAGATAGGGAAAAATAGTAATAATTTATAAATTATCAAGGGTTCATGAGAGAGGGAAGGGGAAAAATGAGAAGCTGATACCAACAGCTCAAGCAGAAAAAAATGTTTTGAAATGAGGATGGCAACAAATATACAAATGTGCTTGACACAATGGATGGATGGGTGTATTGTGATGAATTGTACAAGCTCCCAATAAAGACTTAAAATTAATTCTTATTAAAAACTAAACCATTGTACATTTTAAGGTTGCATCTACTAATTTTCATCTTAAACATAAAAATACAAATAATATCATTTTAATGCACATATATTATGAAAATGACACTAACATATAGTTGCCAGCTGGCCAGTTCTAACTTGTAGCCCACCCCATCATGTCAGCGGATGACTGGATTTCACAGGATTGTCAAATACTGATCTTTCTCAGCAGACCACCAGGCCTTTCTTTGGAAGCAGACAAACCTCCAACCCTTGTGCTTGGACCACCTGGGGAGTTCATATTAATGTGTCTATAGGCTAAAGATCCCTGCAAGTGGAGTTTCTGTGTCTGAGATGCAAGTTTTGCAGGTCTGGTATACATTAACAAACTATCCTCCATAGAGATTGTCCCAATTACTCTTCCATCGATGAAAGAGTAGAGGTTTTTATACTTCTGTCATGATTTCTTTTCTGTTTGTTTGTTTTTGGTTTGTTTGTTTTTTTTGGGGGGGGGGAGGCATGATTTCTAACATATGTACAAAAGAATTTCTTCATTGACATTGAAACATTTTATTTCTTTATTTTAATTTTAATGAATCATTTCATTGGGGGCTCTTACAGCTCTTTTAACAGTCCATACACCCATTGTGTCAAGCACACTTATGCATATGTTGCCACGATCCTTATTTGTACCAATGAACGTGCTCTGATTAATCCTGATTTGTATGGTCAAAATGGGCCACGATAGTGTGTGTGAGAGGGAAGCATTAAAGAACTAGAGGAATGTTGTGTGCTATACAACCTATCACTGGTTGGTGCAGCCCTTCCTTGTGATCGTTCTTTGAGGGGATGTCCAGTTGTCTACAGATGGACTTTGGGTCTCCGTTTTGCCCCTCAGCATTCTCATCAGTATGATTGTTTTGGGTCTTCTGATGTCTGATACCTGATCCTGTTGACACCTCATGACCTCACAGGATGATGTGCTTCTTCCACGTGAGTTTTGTTGCTTCCCAGCCAGATGGATGCTTGTTTACCTTCAGCCTTATCATGATGTTGTCTACTGGTTTGCTTGTGAGGATTTTGGTTTCCTTTTACAAAACTGCAGTTTGATCTTCATCAGCATGTGCCTCAAATCCTCTTCCTTTATAGAGAACACAGAACTAGTGCCGGGGGTAATGAGTCTCTCTCTTGTTTTGTTTTGTTTTTTTTTTTTTAAAGAAATCCTGTTTTTTAATGGGCCTAGCTGACAATACCTACCTCATATCAACCAGTAGAGGAAAAAGCCCATAAAGAGTCAGGGATTGATTATAAGTGATCATCAGAATATGGCACCAGCTGTGCTAGGAGGAAAGGTTCTGGAAACATGAGAGTGTGAACAAAGCACACGGTTTCTTCATCATCTCTATAGCATGCCCGTGATTCGAAGGATGTATAGACAGATTTAGAAGAATTTCACCTTCTTTAACAAACTTTAAGGTTTTATTTGTATAGTAACTCATCATCTAATAGACATCCTGGGGCAGTAAACCTTAAGAAGAAAGGACGAATGACTTCTTTAGGTCCTACAGAAATACTAACAGGCTGGAAATAAGTTTGAAATTGCTCCTGATGTGTAACTCCCCTGAGTTCAAAAGTTCCATTACTCCGGAGGCAGGGTTTTTTTCCCAAACTTGTGGATTCTAAAGTAGAAACTTGGCTTCTGTGTCAATGGAAATTCTACAGTTCCCCCCATTGACTTGGATGGTGCTTTCTCCCCATGCATCTAAAGCCACTAAGATCTCCACTGTATCCCTGGGACATCTTTACTCTGAACACTGTGGATGTGGCAGTCATGTGCTTATGTTAATTTTATGATTGAAATGTAGGGGTGGAGTCTACTAGTCTGTTAATCTGGAGATAGCCAGTGAGTAGCCAATGAGGTCTCTATGTGGGCATGGCTTTCTCCTGAGACTTCTGGGAAATCTTGCCTTATTTCCCTTGTGAAGATGAGAAGCTATCTTCCCCAGTTGTTGGGGGTTAGTGAGAGGTGATGAATCATGGACAAGACAAGATGGCAGCGTCCAAGAAGCTGGAGGAGCCAGCAGAGAAACTACATGACTTTGTCCTGATGGAGCCAGACCTCTGAAGCTGGGGCGGCCACATGGAGACCTCTGCCACTGATGAGTCACTTTTGCTGTTGATGGACCCTGAGCCCTGGAAGTGAGGAGCCAGGCAGAGATGCCTGCCAGTGCTGTGATTCTGCACCCACTGACCTGTGACTTCGTGAGTCGGAAGGAGACTTTCTAGACTGATATCGGCATATGGGTTAATATCGGACTTATGACTTTGTACTGGACTGGATTGGGATGCTTTTTTCATGTCCTGTTTCTCTTATCTATAAACCTTTTCCTTATATCTATATGCATGTCTATGAAATTTGTTCCTCTAGTTTACCCAGACTAACACAGTGGATATGAAAAAATGAGGCAGCTTACTCCATCTAGTCTTCAATTTAGCATGCTTTACTTTCAAATGGTCTCTTCCAAGAGCCACTGAGGTCGTTAGAGGATTTTATGTCAACCTGAAGATGTACGAAAGTGTAGGGGAGGAATTCAACCTCTTAGATCACCACTTAATGGTGGCTCCTTGGGAGTGTGGACTTCCTATAAGGACAATGGGAGCTGCTCTCTCTCCCCATTTTGCTTTCTGGTTTGCTGGATCTCTGATGCTGACAAGAATAGCTGCTGGCATCCTTTCATGTTTCCACCTGCTTTGGATTCACATGACTCTGCTCCCACCAGCCTCTGCTCTTCCTGCCTTGTAGCTCATCATTCTGAGTCACTGATATGCGGTGATGTGAATTTGAGGAGATGAATCAGTCAGGGTGCAGTGTAGCAATGATGAAGCATACAACTTTCCTCTAGTTCTTCAATACTTCCTCCAACCCACTGTCATGATCCCAATCCTACCTTACAAAGTCAGCTAGACCCGAGGATATACACTGGTACAGATAGGAGGTGGAAACATAGGGAACACAAGACAGATGATCCCTTCAGGACCAGTGCTGAGAGTGGCAATTCTGGAAGGGTAGAGGGAAGGTGGGGTAGAAAGAGGAAACCGGTTATAAGGATCTACATATAACATCTTCCCTGGAGTACGGACAATGGGCAGGTGGGTGAAGGAAAACATAGGACAGTGTAAATATGAGAAAGAAATAATACTTTATAAATTATCAAGGGTTTATGGGGGAGGGGGAGGTAAGAGTGAGGGGGCAAAATGAGATGCTGATTGTGTTAGAATCTGAAGGACTTATATAATGAACTTGAGTTAGACTGGGTTGGTATACTTTCTTGATACATAACTACTTCTTGATATATAGCTCTTCCTTTTCCATATATGAGAGTCACTGGATTTGTTTTCCCTAGTCAGCCTAACCTAACACATACGCCATGATGTTCCTGACTGGTCCCTCTTTCCTCCCTCCAGACTTCAGTATTGCATTTCTGTATCCCAGTTTGTAACTGCTGCTGTTGTAAGACTATGCATTTATTCTTTCTTATTCTAGTTGTTTTTTTTGTTCAAAGATTCTATTTGTTGCTTCACAATCTGAGCCAATATGTGTACAACATCCAGCTTTTCTACGGGGAGCAATGTCCCAATCTAAATGAAAGCTTATGGCCAATTTTGAGAGCTCTGAATGAAATCACAAACAAAAATTATAATTGCAATCTCAAAATCACCACCGATTTTCATGCTGAGCCCTCAGGGAACAATTGTCCTAACGTTCTGACGCATAAGTGGGGCTCACTCTCCTGTACTAAACCTTCTGTCTGTAAGGCTGAGTCTTGGCCCCAGCTTTCTTTCTTGACCCGGGGGGGTTTCCTTCATCAAGTTTTCAGGAAACTAACCTCTCAGGAAGCCATCGGCTATCCTTACAGTTCTAGGGACAAAAGACTTGCCATCCTCAGACCATCTCGTCTTGGTCATCCAGAGGTAGGTCTCCCCAGACCCAAGCAATATGTGAGGCAATTTATAAAGATCAACTATTCTGAACCAGTAGGTGGAGGTGAGAAACTGAAAGTCCTCTGGCTTTTTCCTGAGTCAGGGAAAGTCTTTAGCAGTCGCCTTTAATTGTCCTGCTCTGTGAGCACCTTAGCACTTGCTGATGAAAATCAAGAATTGTAACTGCATGTAAAAAAACAAAAGGCCCATGCACTGTTTGTAACCTGTTATCAGATTTATTGCTGATGGGTTCCAATCCAGTGCTACGGAAATTCCCAGAATAATAGGAGACTAGCAAAACTTGTCTGTCTGATTTTATATTTGGGAGACACAGGAGAAAAGAAAAAGAAAAAAGACCCCAATCCTCACAATGGGACCAGCAGGTGGCATCACAATTAAAAGAGGAAATATTGAAGGTGCCAAGGATTTCATCTTGTTTGGATGCACAATCAAAACTCATGGAAGCAGCACTCGAGAGATCAAAAAATGCATTCTAGTGAATCAATATGCTGCACAAGACCTCTTCAGAGTTTTGAAAAACAAGCATGTGACTATGAGGAGTCAGGCACTCCTGATCCAACCCTAATATTCTCCATTGCTTCATATGCCTGTGAAAATTGAACACGGAGTCAAGGAGGCCAAAGACGAATGATGCATTTGAATTATGGTACTGGCGATGAATATTGGAAGTACCACGGGTTTCCAAAAGAACAAACAAAACTACCTGGGATGAAGTACAGCCATAAAATTCCTTAGAAACTTTGGGGTATGTTTTCGGGAGAGACCAGTCCCTGGAAAAGGATATCACTCCTGGTAAAACGGGCCAGTGAAAAGGAGAAAGACAATTAACAAGATGGAGTGACACAATGGCTGTGCCAATGGGCTCAAGCAGAGGAATGATTGTGAGGCAGGCTCATGACCGGATGGTGTTTCATTCTGCTGCACACCCAGTCATGAGGGAGTCAGAAATCTCTCCACAACACCTAACAGTAGCCTCCAATAGCCTCCGGGGTGTTGAGTTTCCTATCTTCTTTGAGTTGCTTAATTTTAAAGAGCATCTCAATTGAGGCTTATCTTCAAATTCCCTAAGCCCAACGTCGTCCGCATAGTAAGAAAGTTCAGTTAAATTATTCTCAGAAGAGGAAGAGAAAGACCGGTAGAGAGTGGTGGCTGCCGGAGGAGTGGAGGGAGCAGAATCAAAAGTGGGAGAAGAATTCATAAGAAAAGAACAGCTGGAAGACAGATGTGTGCATAAGCACTTGTGAAGAAAGATGATGGTGTCTGACTATCAAAAGATGTAGTATCTGGGATCTTAAAGATTTGAAGGTAAACAAGTGGCTATCGAGTTCAGAAGCAATAAAGGCCACATGGAAGAAGCACACCAGGTTGTGTGATCAAGAGCTACCTAAGGGATCAGGTATCTGGCATCAAAGAACTTAAAATGTTATTATTGTCAATGAGGGAGAGTATCTGGGAGTAACAGACTTCCCCTTATAGAGGGGTCCCAGGAGAAGATGAACCTGTCAGGGTGCAGTGTAGCAATGATGAAGCATATAACTTTCCTCTAGTTCTTCAATGCTTCCTCCTCCCACTATCATGATCCCACGGTCCCAATTCTACCTTACAAATCTGACTAAACCAGAGGATGTACACTGGTACAGATAGGAACTGAAAACATGGGGAACCCAGGACAGATGATCCCTTCAGGACCAGTGGGAAGAGTGGCGATACTAGGAGGGTGGAGGGAAGGTGGGGTAGAAAGGAGAACCAAAGATAAGGATCTACATATATCCTCTTCCCTGAAGTATGGACAGCAGGGAAGTGGGTAAAGGAAAACATTGAACAGTATAAGATATGACAAA